>NJDC01010620.1:0-20187 GCA_002245475.1 Calephelis virginiensis | reverse complement strand
CACACACACACACACACACACACACACCCACACCCACACCCACACACACCCACCCACACCACACACACAAAGACAAACAACTCCCCTCGTTTTGCATCGGTGGTTAATAAAATGAAAATAAAATTACACCTTATGTGGATATGTTTCGTAGGATATAAACCGAATCTCTCCTTCAAAGGGCACTTGAGCGCGAATATCACATTTTAAGAGGGTATATTTCTCCGCGACTCGAGAGAGAGAGAGATATGGCACGGCACTTATCGGCCACAATTTATTGTCTCCCAGTTAGAGGACGTGAAGTCTTTTAACAAACAAAATTCTAGCAAGCATTTGAATTTCCTGTTTGCTTGATGCGAACGCCTTACTAGCACTCTTAATCCAATGGCTTGTAACAAGGACAAACTTATTTCAATGTTTCTTTCTAGTAACTTTATTGACATGTTAAGACTAAAGATTTAATGGTGCGTTGTCGACATAGGGCCCCGACGTGTAGTCTCATGTTAAGTAAGATTAGTGGCTGTAAGTAAGTAGTAAGATGGCACTTAATAGGAGTACTTAATTTTCCGGTCTGAAAAGGTAGGGCTATTTAGTATACCTATTTCGGTGAATCGTCTTAAAGCTCCACCGCCTAGTAATAATCACGGTATAAGTGACAAATAAACTAGCCTTTTCTTATTTCTTGCAAAGCTCGTCTGCTTCCTAGAAAAGCAGTTAAGTCAATAGAATAAAATAAGAAACTTCTTTATTATTGTTTATGATAGAATTTCACCAAATGCCTACGATGGCATCAATAGAAATAGTGCTTCTTTGTAGTGGCGACTCCCAATTAAATATTAATTTAAACGTTGATTAGACAGACCAATTAAAAAAATACAATAATAATGTTAGTTGTCTCTTCCAACTTTTGCAACCCATTTTTTATTGAACAAATTTAAAAATTAATGATGACTAACTCGTTACAAATAATAAGAAAATTTAAGTGCTCTTTTTCGAACAAAGTTTCGTGATACCGTCAGAGATGATAATTGTCATTATTTCATAATTTCAGCTTCTGTGATGACAACATAGTTGAGGGTTCCTTGGACACGTCTTATTATTACATAGTATAAAACAAAGTCCCTTCCTCTGTCCCTATGTCCCTTTGTATGCTTAAATCTTTAAAACTATGCAACGGATTTTGATGCGATTAATAGATAAAGTGATTGAAAAGGAAGGTTTATATGTATATTTAATACCCGTGCGAAGCCGAGGCGGGCTGCTAGTTAGTTACATAAGTTTTAATACATATCAAAAACTTTCTAAGAATACGCAATAAATAAGCAATAAGGTTCTTCATTAAGAATTCATAACCAATTTACGACTGGTGTAGGTATGTGATAACCCCATTGCTTGCTAGTATAATTACCTAGTAATTTATATTGCTAGATTACTACCGTAGTTATTCAAACAAGGCGGTAGAGTACTGTAATTGTTTGCTCACTACTTCCATATCAACATAAAATATTCTTTGGCTTCTATTAAGAGGCTTCAACCGCCAGAAACCTGCAAAATAGAAAGTAAAGAAATATTTCTAAAATAAAAGGTTAAACTTAAAAGCAAGTGGTCTATTGTTTATCTTAACAAGAAGTCTGGGGTAAAGGCGGCCTTTTCATATATATCGTCAAGTACGAACCCATAATTGTTATCATTTGTTTTTTATTGACCTTAGCTGTTTAAAATGTTGTTTTTCCTAATTTTAAATATCAGAGGCGGATTTACTGATGAATCTGATGATGGCAAACACTGAAGAAAAACGAAAACACTGATCGTTTTTGTGCGTTAGATACGTTTGCGTTTGTGATACGCTTATGTGAACTTTTTTATTCAAAATTGGATAAACAAAAAGATATACATATATTTGTCTTCACTCTTAGTCCCTCACAAAGTAGGCAGAAAATATCAAGTACCAAATATCACGATTTCCGCAGAACTGTCTTGCTTCCTGTAGGTACATGCATTCCTTTTTTCTTACAGACATTTCGAAGACCCCTAATTAAAACAATGCTAGAAAAAGTTTCATTAGTACGCCATCCATTTGAGACAAGCATTTATGATTTTTTTATCGATCCCAATAGAGCTTGTCATGATTGTTCTCTAGAACTAGCTCCAGTGTGTATTAGTAATATGGCACTTCAGACAATATAAGACCGTATCGGAGAGCAAGTTGCTAGTGAATAATTTTGGTCACTTGGTTATGCCTGTGCAAATACTCGCTATTGGCAAGACGAGATCAACCGGAAATAATATGTCGTATAGACATCTTTCATGATATATTTCCGGTAGTTATTGGTCTTGACAACCTCGTCAGCAATAGCATAGGCAAAACCTTCAATTTCTCCAAAAATATCACCAAATGGCAACAAAGAGACGGACGCCAGTAAATCAATACCAGGTCCATACAGAACCTGATGACATCGCCCATGTAATTCTTTGCTCTTCCACAGTTCTAAGCGGTCCTGCGTGCTAACTACGATGGTACTTGGGTTTACGCCAGTTCTGTTTGACAAAGGAGAGTGGGTTTAATCCGTTATCCACTGCCACAACGTCACGATGCATTCCACACTCAACATGAAGGAAATATTCCCTTTGATTACATATTTCACGGTTATGAAGGTTTTTGACGTTAAGAAAGCCACGGGCCCCACATTTCCGTGGAATATATAATCTCATTACGGATGAGAGTGGATGATGCATACGGTACATTGTCAGTAATTTACGGATTTACGACCCAATGTATCTTTCTATCTATCTCTATCAAGATGATTCTGTCTGAGTCCGCCTTAATATACCAAAGGTGTACACGAGAACATACACGTGCACAGTCATCACCCAACTGTTGAAAGCTCGCACCTTGTTACCCCCAGACAAAAGACTTTTTAAAACTTTTGTCAAGCGTCCAAAGAAACGTTCTTTCACCAGCTGTTTGACATCCCGATCATGTATACCCAATTCTCCGGCATTCCAAGGTATCTATAGGTTTCAACATCGGCTAGAGATATCAAAGGCATTGTTTCTGAAAGCTGTAAATATTCACTATTTACAACCTTTTCTCTTTGTACATGCATTACCGCACATTTATCTACACCAAACTCCATCCTAATGTCACTACTAAACGTTTAAGTAACATTCAGTAATAACATCAAATCTGGTTTATTTGGTGCTAATAGCTTCAGGTCATCCATGTAAAAATGATGAAAAATAATCTCACCTCGTCTGCGAAACCAATCTTTGAGTTCCTTAAGAAAGTATTTAAGGGATTCAAAGCAAGGCAAAACCATAAGGGACTCAGACTATCTCCCTGGAAAATACCTCGCTCAATCCTTATAAGTTTGGAGCTAAGAAAGTTCCCAGCACTACCTGGTATACAAAGAGCCGTGGCTCAATGCCGCATACACGAATGAAGAAAAGAACCCAGAGTTGCGTCGACTTAGTACAAATTCAATACTCTGCTTAGCCATGTATGCGGCACTGAATCGCAGGCCTTCTTATAATCAATCCAGGCAGTTGAGTTCCAACAATTAAAACAAAAAGAGAGCCCCGGAGAGTTCTGCTTTCTTTTTCGCATCATGAGCCGGCGAGGTATCACTCCGGTGTAAAGACGGTAATGACGGCTTCGCGAAATTCCCTTGGACAAAATTTGGCTAGAGACCAGTAGAATCTCTTGAATCTCGATATCATACGAATTGAAATATTATGTTATTGTAGTTACTTTTGAACATAGTATTAACGGATTATCAACATTTCGTAACAAATTATTGCAACGAATCCGATAAAATAATTTATTGTTCACTGTTAACTAAATGTTAAGAATTTGACAGTATTGTGTTCAGTTCAGATCCAAAAGTTGAGTTGAGAGGCAGAGAGTCTTTTCCGACTCTTGCGAACTTGTTGGTTAACTGCGATGTCAATAAGGAGGAGCTCCTTTTTACCACGCGACCCAACCTTACATCCATTCTGAGCTGGATCCAAAATATTAGTTGTATGAAAATGTTTGTTTAATTTTGACGTTATAATGGATGTTAGGAGCTTATATATTGTAAGCACGTGATGGGTCTATAGGTTTAAGGATCAGTGGCACTACCTGATTTATGGAGTAGAAAGGTGATTCCTTTAGTCATGAAGGATGGGAGAGATCGAGACTCGATGGCTTCCTGAAATTCTTCAGCTAAGCGCGCGTGTGAAGATTATATCATACATTATTTATTATTATTATCTAGTTAGGTTACATTTTGTTTGGTAAAATTTAGTTAATTTCCATAAATATTAAAATGTGGTTGGCACACAACAATGTGATAGGACATTTAAAGATTTTGTAACAACGCCTTAACACACATACATAATTTTAATTCTATTTACACAATAGGCATACCATACCGTCCAGAAGATACCGACGCACCTTTAACATCGATGGTGTCTACAGACCACGCATTTTCTCTCACCATAAGGAGACCCGTGTGCTTGTTCATTGACCTATCACATAAAAAAGACACTTTTAAACTTTCATCTCCTGTTGATAAGTGGAAGGTGAATGTCATTTCACATTTTTTTTGTTTAAATAAGCGGACGTCCAAGAAATCTCATTGCCATCAACTCATGATCTGATATTTGATTCTCAAGGAAGTCAACAATTTTTTTATAATTTTTGTTTACTTAGACGTCCTAATATTGAAATCCAGTGGTTTTTTTACCAGTTTTACAACTTTTAAATCGCATTAAAACTTTCTTCTTACAAACTGCTAAACACACAATGATATAACTTTACTGATTACGTAGTGAGTTTCAACTTTTTTTAAATGAGTTGTTTAGAAATAATGCTAAATAAGTTGTGGCACTGAAACGGAGTCGTTGGATCTAGGACTGTTTTGTGTTATTTAATTTAAATAACTACTTTGTGTAAATAAATAATAAAATAAGTGAAGTTGTTCTTACTCAGAAGACACTACATTGTTACCAAGGGTACTGACCTATATTCAAATCTAATAAAAGTGACTATTGAAGCGACCTACCAACCTCTTGGAAAGTGAAGCTGTCTATTGTTAAAGCTTGAATTATTTTATCTTAAATCTTGTGGCATGGTTTTTGATTTTTTATATTTATCGCGTCAATACAGTATGCACTAATACAAACGATCAATACAAAAAACGAGTTAAGTATTACACCAATTACAGAAGTAAGAGCAAAATAACAAACTTGCAGCATAATAAATAATAAACATTCCTGGACAAGTTACACAATTGAATCTAACTTTGTAAATAGTTTGAAGTCTATGCTTCTACTTTCGATAACTTGGAGGGTTCGGAAGGCAAAAGAGCAGATGTATTTCCTGACGTTAAGAAATACACATTCATTACAGGTGCTTAAATATACATTAGAAGGTGATGATATGATTCCAATTTATCTGAAATTTTACAATAGAACAAAACAGTAACGAGCAATTATAATTTTTATCTATAATTTATTCATTATAATTAATGACAAAGCTCTTTGTTAATTTTAAGGAGAATTATGCAATACGTGCGACATATTTTTATAATGATATGACTCAACCTTATATAGGTGTGCAGCAAGCAGCATAAAAACTCTAACAACGGTTTTAGCACAAAAAACTATCAGTACCACCGAAAACGTAGGTAGAGGTACATTGAGGGCACCTTCGACTAGCCGAAGACACTAAGTAACCTACCTACAAGCAGGCACACATCCAATACCAAGGAACGTCGTTTTCATGAGAAAATTACAAATAATACCTATTTTTTTATAATATTGGAAAGCAGACGGATTTCCTGATGGTAAGAAATTTACGCCGCCTAGAGACACCAAAGGTGGTAATGGTGCGTTGCCAACCTGAGGCCGGGATATTAGGCCTCGAGCAAAAGTAAGTTTACCGGCTACCTTACCCTCCAAACCGGAACACGTCAATTCAGCAAGTGCTAACGTTATGGCGGCAGGAATAGGTAAGGCGATGGTACCAATCCGGGTGAGTCGCTGCGAAACTCTGCCACCTAGTCATATGTCACGGTGTTAGTGACGGTAAGCCTACACTCGCCTTTTACGAGTTGCCTGGTAGGAAGGCAGATGATCTATTCTGCAAAGAAGCCCGGATCAACACGGTGAAAGTATTATTTATAACAATCGTTCTTTCCCATACGAGTATTTATGTCTTCTTTTTATGGTGTGAGACCACGAATAAGCACACGGCTTTCTTGCACACGGTAGTCTATTACGAATAGACTACCGTGGTTCCTCTTGTGGTTTTGCTGATACAGTTACCCATTTACGTGCCGTCAGACAGGAAGGCTGGTGACCGTAAGATGTTACACAGGGGATGCGGACCAAAATGGGAAAATATGTTATAGATCCTGATTTTAAGAAGAATGAAATTCTTTTGTTTCATCGTAACCAAGCTGCTAACCTACCAAGCAGCTTATTAAAGAATCTCCCTTGTGTCAGTTCTGTTGTCACTAATATCTTAATTTTGATTAAGAGCATAAAAAACCATAGGTTATACCAGGTTTAGTAAGAAAAATCCCATCATAAATTTTTTATGTCAAAATGTCCGTTCCGTTACTATCACATAGGTGTAGATCAGAGGTTCCCAAACTTATTTCATGTAACGCCCACTTTGAAAATCAGTTGTTTTGTAGCACCCCCCCCCCTCGTTTTTTCTTGTCAATAACCTCAATAACATATTTGTTGCGACTAGTTTAAAAAAAAAAACATTTTTTTCAAGATTTATACCGCCCCCCTCTAGGCTTCCAGCGCCCACAAGGGGGCGTTATCGCCCACTTTGGGAAAGGCTGGTGTAGATGAAAAATGTATTCACTGATTGTTACTTTTCTATAATGATGAAATAGCTAAACCACATATTAAATAAATGAAATAAATATTTTACCCGTGTTGGTCCGGGCTCATTTGCAAAATAGAGCATCCTTCCATGCCTTTCTGCACGGCTTTCTGATTAGGTGGTAGAGTTTAGCAGCGCCTCGCCCGGATTGGTACCATCGCTTTACCTATTCCTGCCGCCATAACGTCATGACATGTTCCGGTTCGGAGGGTAAGGTAGCCGGTACATTTACCATTACCAACTTTGGTGTCTCTAGGCGACGTGAATTTCTTACCACCAGGAAATCCGCCTGCTTGAGTGCCTTCCAACATCATAAAAATAAATTAATTAAAAATTAAAAATCCCTGGACATGTTAGACAACTAAAATCTAACCCCAGAGTAAGCAAATTATATAGCTGTTAGTCAATGATTCTAATACATAAAATTACTTAAATAGATACCAGAATACATTTAATAAACATCCAGACTCGGAAATGCAGACATCTAAATTGTCATCACACAAATACCTACCCCGTTGGGTATCGAACCCGAGCTTCGCGTTTGGTCGGTGTAGTTAGGCGTGTACGCTGACTACTCGACCAACGAGGCGGTCAATATTTTGGAAAAACTAACTAAATAGCTAAGGTGTAAATTTTGATGTTTAGAATAAAAGTTGATATTTGATAACTTTCACAGTCCAAGCCACGTGTTCTCGTCATGGCAACATTTTACATGAAAATGTATTTAATGGTATTTCTTTTCATTTTGTGAGTTATTTAAGATAATATTACATGGAGTAGCACATGTTAAATTACTTGGTGACAGAAGTTGTGTAGCCTTTTTAAATATTCCTGCAGTCATAGCATCAGTACTCGCCATTCTCGTATTCCATGCTAGAGAGTGGGATAACCGACAGATTTGCACATACATAAGGTAGAATAGAGAATTTTATTATTATTATTACATTCATACAAGCTATTTAGTTTGTTGTGTGGAATGATAAACGTTCAAATTTTAGTGTTTTTGTGGTATTTGTGTTTATATTTGTACATATACAAGTTCTGGACTTCCGGAACTACCATTGAATCCTGTACAATCGTAGAGACACCCATGGAGGTATGAAAATTCCCAGTTTCAAAATTTTCTCATTAAACAATGTTAAAATTTATTTATTTATTTATTTTACACTTTATTGTACACGTAATAGAGAATTGACAGCGAGAAAATACAAACATAAATTTTGTACAAAAGGCGAGCTTATCTCTAATAAGAGATATACAGCTAACCTAATATAGAGAAAAACGATACAAAATAAGAAGCGATAGGTAGACAGTGTACAAGCGTAAGATTAAAGAAGTAAAAAAACTTAACTAAAATTATAAACTATTCTACACAAATACTTACTTAATACTAGTGTAATGTATATTGTAATAACAAAAAAGGTAAAAATAAACTGGCATAAATGTTATACCTACCAATACTTAAGTTCTAACAACAAGTGCTACCATTATGGACTAGAGGAGTAAAACAGTTTAAAACGATTTTTAAATGAGGTTATGGATTTACTTTTACGAATATCAAGGTGAAGGGAGTTCCATAGCCTTATCGCATGTACTGTGAAAGAGTGGGAATAAAAACGTCTTCTAATATTATCTCACACATAAAATTTAAATTTTCTGAGTCTTCAGGAAGTATTTTATAAATTTTGATAATATTCAGTGAATAGATCAGCAAAGAAATCGGGGTTTTTGAAATATTAGTAACATCTAAATAGAAAACTTTGTTACGTGGCGCCCTCTGGCTTTCCGTAACTTGTCTTGGCGTGGAGGTGTAACGTTAAATATAAATAACAAACGAAAAATAATAGCACGCAAATATTAAAAGTTGTAAAAATCAAGTCTTGGATATATTTAAGTACTGATTATGTTTTTCACTGTTACAGGTAAATCATCGACAAATTAATGATCAGAGGATGAAAAATTGTTGTGTATGTATTTGCAATTTTTTTTTAATAAGGAGATGTCGAAACATTCGAAAAATGTTATAGGTGCCTTTCTGTATGTGAATCTCCTCGCTATGACCGATTAATGGTCATAACATGACCCTATTAATGGTCATAACATGACCCTATTAATATGGCGGTAGGAATAGATAACTTGCTGCACAGCACTTCAGCGCAGGGATCTCGTTGGGAATAAGTCACGCGAGCTGTTCGACAGGGAGGTAAAGGGGTCTATTCTACACTAGTAGAATAGTAACTCGGACCAAAACAGGGCAAATATCTGTTAGAAAGATGTCAGTGTGATTAATTTTGGTTGAAGACGTAGAGATTCGTAGATAAAATCCAGTATTACCGTAATATTGTACTAATGGATTTAGTATTGAATGTTTCGCGCCATCTTTCCGATTCCGATTAAAAGTAACTTTCCTTAACATCTCATTTATTTAAAAGGTTCTTATGGACAGAGCGCGACGTACCAAACAAAATACGTACAGACGCCTTAGCTTTCCAATCTTAATATAGCTGACCTATTTTTCTAAATACGCTCATGACATTTGCGTTAAGCTATATGCAATTATTTATTTTAACCCATGCAAATAAGGTTTGTTTTTCTCTATCGTAAATGTTTATGGTATACAAAAAAGGTTTTTTCGTATGATTAATCACATTTACGCAAATAATGTCCTTTCTTACGAAAATAGCAACAAAGGAACGTATGGGTAAGTTTATTATCCAAGTGAGCATTAGGTTTACGGCCCGACGAGAAAATTAGTTTCGTCGACCATTTTGCAGGTTATGGGATAGCAGTCAAGTAAGGCTTTCGCCTGCTCTTATGATACTTATTTTTTCTTCGTCATGAAGTAGTAGAATTACCCTTAGCTATCTTGCCTTTACTCGTGCTAAGTAGACGATTCGATGCACTCTCCCTAAATTACAGTCAGGGATAATGGTATTCTTTTCCACCATTGTGCCCCTTCAATGTGATGCCTGCAAAGTATGCCTCCGATGTGTCATGAAGTATCTCAAAATATTTTCCATTTATAAAATGAGCCTTTAGCGGGTGAAATGGTAAAAATCGTGAATTGTGTTTTAAATAAATTAGTTTTAGCTTGCACTTGAAAATTTTATAGTCAGTACTTGTATAGGTTTATTTAAACAGATTACTGTTTCTAATAGATTTTGTGGATCCGCAATACCAACTTAGCAACTCTAATGGATTAATAATGTTAAATTACTTGAACCGTATACATTCTGCGCTCAGAGTTTTCAGTAACGTGAGACCACGACCTGCAACATCTAAAGTCTCTTTAGGCCACGGTTATCTCTTTCTCCAGGAGTGTTGTTTGATTTCTCATTATATAAACAGACGTAGTTGCAGTGTTACTTTTTCGTTACTAATTTATCCAAGTGTAAATTACTGCAGTCGGGTAGGTGTTCAGTTTTTGTATGTTAAGTGCTACCGAATCCATTAAATATATCGCAAAAGTTAGGATTGAATAAGGATTGAGTAGCAATTTGAAATCTAAAGTTAGATTTCTTAAGACGTTTTCTAGAAAGACAGATAGACTTTATAGAATTTACTACTTAAGAAAGAAAGAAAGAAAATTATTCATTTGCGGAATATGTGTGTAAATGAAATGTTACAAAAATATTTAAGTATATCAAAATGTTCTACCATATTTTGGTCTGCAAATATTTTTATATTTATAAAAATATATTATTTAATTACATACATTTTAACTTTTAAGACATTTATTTATATTTATAACTAGTGTAATTATTTGAAAAATGAGAAATGAAACTTATTTATTTGCTGAAAATGTATGTTAAAAACTGTTACAAAAGATATTTGTTAATACCAACATATTCTACCACGTTGTGGTGCCCAAAATTATACAAATTTATTATTAAGATTTATAACATATTAGCTGACCGGCAGACGTTGTTCTGCTATGTTTTTAATGTACTTTAAGTAAAAAAAATTGGGGTGAGTCACCCTTATCACTTAGGGGTATGAAAAATAAATGTTGGCCGATTCTCAGACTTACTCAATATGCTCACAAAATTTCATGAGAATCGGTCAAGTCGTTTCAGAGGAGTGCGGAAACGAACATTGTGACATGAGAATTTTATGTATAAGATTATGTTTTAATATTTGAACAAATGTTTTGAAATATAATTAGGTTTAATAGCTGTATATTAAACCTAATTAGGCATAATAGCTTATGGTAGTTAGGGTTTAATTTATATTTTGATCATAGCATCTTTGTGCTTGAACGCAAATGTGGATACGGGCTAAATCAATTTGTGTATCGTATTTCTTGCCATCAGGAAAGATGGCAAGAAATACGATACACAAATTGATTTAGCCTTAAAGCAAGAAAATTATAATATGCTTGTGCTATAGCTGTTTCTAATACTCAATACAGTAATAAATAAAATAAACACCTAGACCCTGAAGTTGTTTATCACGCAAAAGTCTACCGGCGTCGGAGATACACCCCTAGCCCAGCAGTTGGTTTGTAAAGTTAGACGTGAACGTTAATGCCTTAGCCATCGAGTCGCTCAAATGGCGAGAAATGGGTAACACTAACTTTATAGCGACAGGCATTTCAACATGTGCCCAACCACATAAATATTGGTGGAGTTTAATAAAGCTGAACAGCCTATCGCTGCTGTAAATAATGTGCTCGGTCTAGAATTTGCTCTAAATTCAGCCTCCTATGTTCCACAAATACTCAAGTTGAAGTAGGTCATGCAGGCGTTGACATGTTAATTGCATGTCTATTTCTATATAATGTCGGTATGTCTACGTCCACATTTATATAATATAACTCTTTTCTTGTGATGGTAAGCGACAACGTGGGCCTATAGGCGGCATAGCTGTTACAAGTGCGTCGCTGCACTGTGGCCAGGAGGCCTAATGTGTAAGTCTACCGGGTACAAGCGAGAAATTTTAACAAGGGGCAATCAGTTCATCCCGAGAAGTGCGTGTTGCCCGAAAAATTATTAATTATTTAAAATAATAGTTTGTATGTGAATAATTGAAGCGCAACAAAAAAAATCGACTCCAATTTCAAAATCACGTCACCTATGTTCACAAAAAAATATAGATCATTAAATACTAGCAGCCTTTCCCAGCTTCGCACGAGTTTACAATTTTTTATGCTACTACACATAAACCCTATCCCTCGAATCACTTTATTTATGAAAGAAACCCGAAAAAAGACTGAAAAGATTTAAGCATATATAAGGACAGATAGCGGAAAGCGACTTTGTTTCATACTGTGTAGTGATAACACAAATGTAATTTTTTTGATCGTATTCAAATTTACTTTGAACTAACTCGAAATCATGGCCTTTTTTAACGAAATTTCTTATAAAATCCATTCGTTCTGTCTCAGTAATTGCATACAAGAAACATAAAAAATAAGAAAAACACATACTGATTACCTTTTCTTTTTAACTCGGTATAAAACAGTCAATTTTTTAACAGTTAAATTTAGAAAAGTCTCTAAAGACATTCGGTAGTAAACGGCTTTTGATAAAGACACTAGCCATATATTTCATATCAGGAATTTTGTTTCCATGATTATCATTCAGTACCATACAAAAGCTTTGATGTTTTTCGATACGAATCTAAAATCCTCCTTTTAAGTACAAAAATTTTAATTGTTCAAACTCTTTCTTTGCCTATTCCTGATTATGCTGATTCATGTTTTCTCGATGCTACTCTCATTTTAATAAACTTAAAAAACTCTAAAATTTTTAGGTCTTTGCAAATATCACCATATCTCTAACTTTAGAGTTTAACTTAAATGGATTTCTGTCCATCTTAGCATATACTTTCTCTGCTTTTAAAAAGTCTTCATAATCAGTCTCCTCCCACTTATCTTCGTGAGGGTTTTAATATATTGATTTATCAAGGTATTTTTATTTTAGCACTTGCACTGTGCTTGGGTCAAATTTCTATAAATTTTAAAGAAAGTAATTCTCTTTCAAAATTTTTTGTTTTCTTAAAATTTATAGAAATTGATTCAACGTTTCGTAGTAAGTACTAGTTTAGTTAGTCGTAGTTAAATACTTTGCCTTCCTGTATTATTCCAACTCCATTATTATTCCAATATTATTCCAACTCTTTCATTCCCTCTTTAAGTCCACGGTTGCCCGTCCTTACCGATCTTCAAAACGCGATTGAAAGGTAATTACTTACTTATCAATCACATAATTAATTTTGTAATTTTATTATTTTATTATTTCTATTTTTATTTATTAATTTATTTATTTAACACTTTATTGCACACAAAAACTAAAATACACAAAATACACGAGAAGGTAAAAATGCACTAGAGGCGAGCTTATCTCTAACTAAAGAAATTTCTTCCAGCCAACCCAAAAAAAAATTAAGCTGTGAAAATAATATGGAAGGCATCGTGTACAAAAAACAATTAACTATAGCTATACTTAGAACAAATAAATAAAAATGTAATAATAAAGTGTGTACAAAATAAAACAGGTACAATAATAATTATTAAAATATCTAAAAAAAAAAGTAACTTCACGCCCATATCCCCGAAGAGGTAGGCAGAGGCACAACCAGGGCACTACGACTAGCCGAAGGTACTAAGTCCCACAATGTGATAGGTGGCAAGCCTATCGCCAATCGGGCACATATCCTATCCCGAGCAACATTTTTTTTATTAGAAAATTTGAAAAACCTAATTTTCTTTTCGTTGCCCGACCCGGGATTCGAACCCGAGACCTCATGCAGTCAAGTCCAACAACTGAACTGCTAGACCACCGGACACGCCTTGCCACCTCTCACATTGTGGGACTTAGTGTCTTCGGCTAGTCCTGGTTGTGCCTTTGCCTACCTCTTCGGGGATATGGGCGTGAAGATACTACTACCACATTGTGGTGTGCAAATATCTAACTTAATTAAATATATTGTATTTTTTATTTTTGTTGTTTATATATTTTAACATATAAATTCGTTTAAATATATTTACTACCAGGTTAGCACTAATTAATTAAAGCAAAAATTTTAACAATTTAGTTTTACACTATCTACCATACACTACCACCGTTTCCAAACCTAGCCAGACAGGAAAAGAAACGGCAAAACAATATGTCTTTTTTAATGATATTGGAAGGCAAACAAGCAGACGGATTTCCTCATGGTAAGAAATTCACGCCGCCTAGAGACATGAAAGGTACGTTAAAAGTAAGTTGGGCAAAAGTAAGTTTACCGGCTACCTTTACCTATGAAACTTGGCACACTTATAGTTTATGTGTAGGAGAAGTGCAAAACGCTAATATTTTTTAATGATAATGTTTATTATAGTGCATTAGTTAAAAAAATAAAACATTACACGTACTACTATTAATGTAACACACACAAACAAATATATTGATGATTATGATAAAAGATCACAGATGACGCACAAATTAGAATCATGCAATTTGGAAACACAGGAGTTGATCTTGAGAAATGAAGATGGCGTTCTTGTCAACAAGATATTAATATTTATTATGGTCTAATTTCGACCTATGGGCAACCACTAGTTGATTTATACCCAAACCTAAAAATACAGATACCTTAGACAAATACCTGAATCTACTGGGGCTAAAACTGAAACCTCCCGGATGATCGGAAGAACCCCGCGCGTACGCTAACCCCTCAAACAACGAGGCGGTCGGGTAATTACAATTTGTTGACCAATTTGCAGCTTAAATGGAAGCACTATGTCTTTCGCATAGCAACACTGAGGTTTAAAAGCCTGCATCTCGCTAATGCACTGTAATGCATTAAACCCTTCAAATAAACGCTAACTACGTTACAAAGTACTAACGAGTGGTAAAGCGGAAGTATGCTCGATCCACATAGCCGGCAGATAACAGCTAATCAGTGGTAATTGTAATGCATCACGCTTTTGCAATGGAATGGATTCGACACGTTGTGCTCTATGTGATTGGAAGGCTAACAGCAGACAGATTTCCTGATGGTAAGAAATTGCCGCGGCCTAGAGCCTAGAGGTGCAAATGTTGCGTTGCCAACCTGAGGCCGGGATGTTGGGCCTCCAGCAAAAGTAAGCTTACCGGCTACCTTACCTTCCAAACTGGAACATGTTATGGCGGCAGGAATAGATAAGGCGGTGGTACCAATCCGGGTGTGTCGCTGCGAAACTCTACCACCTCGTCAGATGTGACGGTGTTAGTGACGATAAGCCTATGCTCGCTTTTTACGAGCTGCCTGGCATGAAGGCAGATGGTCTATTCTGCAAAGAAGCCCGGACCAACACGGGGTACTTGCAATTTTTTTTGGTATTTAGTTGGAGTCGGTATGGAGTTGTTTGCGCTTCAACTATTCACATAAAAATTGCTATATTGAACAATTAATTGTCTGTGTCAGGCGACATGCATTTCCGCGGTTTAACCTAGTAGCCCCGTGTGGGACTAGATACCCTGTAGCCAGTAGATTTACAAATTAGGCGTCCCAGCAAAAGAACGGCTACGAACCTGTTACAGCTAAGGTGTCTATAGGCCACGGTTGTCTCTTACTTTCAGGAGACTCGTATGCTTGTTCGATGACCTTCCACATAAAAAAAAACACCATAGTCGTCCAAAATGATAGTGCGTTCCTAGCCTGGGAGGATAGCTGGCAAGCAAGTTTGCTGGCTACCCTACCCTAAACCGGAACACGACAATTGTTTTGTGTCGTAACAGTAGCAAGCGATTCACCCCACTACTCTACAACCTACAACTCGAATGGCTGAGTTGTTGTTATTTTTTTATAATCACGCGATGGGTTTGTCATTTCTCTACATTATTTATTTTAAATAAAGTGTCTTCAAGCCCATATCTCCGAAGAGGTAGGCAGAGGCACAACCAAGGCACCCACGACTAGCCGAAGACACTACGTCCCACAATGTGATAGGTGGCAAGCCTATCTCCAACCGGGCACATATCCAATCCCGAGAAAAATTTTTTTTTATTAGAAAATCGGAAAACCCAAATTTTCGTTTTGTTGTTCGACCCGGTATTCGAATCCGGGACCTCATACAGTCAAGTCCAACACCTGAACCGCTAGATCACAGAGGCGATAAAAAATGTATAAAATTAGCATTACCTAATGAATTAAGTTCTCTGTTCTAACTGAAGATCACTTGAATGGGCTCTCAATAAAAAACCTTTGAAAATTATATTCTGTAGGCAATTCTGAAAGTTTGCATTTAGCAAGCAAGTTTGAGTAGCCCGATAAATTAAAAAATCGAGTAAACTTCGTTAAATAAAGGTGAAGTTAGGTAGACTGTTAAAAAGGCTTTGTTGTACTTGTAAGCTTGAAAACTTAAGTCTAGGTTTATTTTAATTTACTACTACTATTTAATTTACTGCTACTGCTTGGGGCTTCATTTCTGTGACGAAAGAATCATATTTGCATTGTTATACTTTGCCCGATGGTGTAGGTTCCAGCTCTATTAAATTATATAAACCATTGTTCAGCAAGATTTGTGCAATTGAGAAAAAATTGGGGCAATAGGTTAATCTCAATCATTTCAAATTGCATTACAGTATACTTACTAGATTTATACACAGGTACGGATAAACAGACAGACAGACGTCTAATAATAATAATTCTAAGTTTTTTTGTAGTGAAGCCTAGCAACACACTTTGCGATGAAGCCTATTTACTTTTGCTTTAAATATTTTTGCGGCTGCTACAGTAGTCTTTAAAATTGGAAACGGAAAGAATTTAAAATTTGGTTCCGTACTTAACAATAGTCAATGACCATTTTTGCTTAAAAAATATTTGTACTGCTAGTATAAGCAGCATAAGAAGCTAACATATGGTGTGATTAATGACTAAATTATTATATTTTAATTACGATTATTTACACTTAAAATAACACCAAAATTAAATGTTTTCGATGGCCCTCGGCACAACTTACATGTACTGTAAAACTTACACAATTATCTCGATCGTCAGTTTTTAATCAAAAGAGTCAGCATCGACATCTGTTCGCTCGGATACACAAACACACACACAAACTTATAACCCCCCTTATTTTCTGTCAAGGGTGAAACATATTATCCAGAAATAATTCAAATAACATTTCGTCAAAATCGGTTGAAAAGTAACAAAACTTGCTTAATTAAGGACACTGGCTATTTTATAGTAAAATAGACTTTAGCGTTATGAATCTAATAAAGTCTATGTAATTAAGCACGTCCAGCTCAATCGAATTATTTTAGCGGACATGGAGTGTGCGGTTGTTTAAATACGTCCACACATATGTAACGCGGAAGTTACGGTTGTCGCACTGTTTGATGATATTAACATAACTAACAGTGTTGTACTGTTTTATTAACTAACACTGAATACAGGTTTGCCGGTGTGGGTTCTTCTTCTTTAATAAGTATGGCTTTCAATCGTTTTTCACGGCTTATTTAGCCAATACCAGGTGTCTCTACTTTTATTATGTGCCCTTGTTATAGGTTTGGACACAACGAAATCATGAACATTCGTTTGTTTTTAATTGACAGATTTTGAAAAAGCATACCAGTTGGTTTTTGTAATTCTTCAGAAATATGTTTTATTGAAAAATTACTTACCTAAATTTTCTTATTACTAATTAGCGGCCCGGCCCGGCTTCGCAACGGTTATGAAATATATATATAAACCTTCCTCTTTAATCGCCTCTGTGGTCTAGCGGTCCGGGTGTTGGACTTGACTGCATGAGGTCCCGGGTTCGAATCCCGGGTCGGCCAACAAAAAGAAAATTGGATTTTTCCAATTTTCTAATAAAAAAAAATGTTGGTCGGGATTGGAATTGTGCCCGGTTGGCGATAGGCTTGCCACCTATCACATTGTGGGACTTAGTATCTTCGGCTAGTCGTGGGTGCCTTAGTTGTACCTCTGCCTACCTCTTCGGGGATATGGGCGTGAAGATACTTTTTTTTCTCTTTAATTGTTTTATCTAACAAAAAAACCGCACCAAAATCCGTTGCGTAGTTTTAAAGATTTAAGCATACAAAGGGACATAGGGACAGAGGAAGCGACTTTGTTTTTTACTATGTAGTGAAGTAACATTTATTGCACTTAAATAAATTCTCATTAGAACCAAAAATTAGAAAGAGTTCTTCCCGGTCATCCAATCAGAAATTAAAACCTTTTCTATATTTAAAAAAAAACAGAGTAAAAATTAAAATACTGTTAAATTCATAGCATATTTTGGAAAGTCGATTTAAAAAGTTTTTTTTTTATGATATTGGAAGGCAAACAAGCAGACGGATTTCCTGATGTTAAGAAATTCACGCCACCTAGAGACACCATAGGTGGTAATGGTGCATTGCCAATCTGAGGCCGGGATGTTAGGCCTCGAGCAAAAGTAAGTTTACCGGCTACCTTACCCTCCGAACCGGAACACGTCATGACGTTTTGCCCGCAGGAATAGGTAAGGCGGTGGCACCAATCCGGGCAAATCGCTGCTAAACTCTACCACCTAGTCAGATGTCACGGTGTTAGTGACAGTGAGCCTATGCTCGCCTTTTACGAGCTGCCTGGCAAGGAAGGCAGATGGTCTATTCTACAAAGGAACCCGGACCAACAGGGGGAAAAGTAGGGGAAAAGACCTTTTCGACACTGAACGCCGATGCCAGTCTATTCGTAAGAACTCTTATCCTATTTTGTAAACTCAGTTAAAATATGCTCATGCTCTTGCCAGTTAAAAAGTAAAAGGCATGTATCGGTGTGAACTGATTAGGGTACGGGCGGCATTTGTACGGATGGGAATCGTAGGCGTCGATTCTATCTTAGCACGCGATAAGGGCTGTCTACACACGGTGAAGCTAAGCTATAGAGACTGTACAGTGAGATGATAGGCTGTATAAAAGTATCTTCACGCCCATATCCCCGAAGAGGTAGGCAGAGGTACAACCAAAGCACCCACGACTAGCCGAAGAAGCCTATCGCCAACCGGGCACATTTCTGGCTGTATAACATATTGGGAATGTAAAAGATATGTATACACCTTGTTACATGAAGTAGTAGCTGTGAGTTTATATACCTAAATTGTTGTTAAACAAAAGTAATTTTGTTGTGAAGGAGTTCTTAAAAGATAAAAAGGTATCTTTTTTTTACCTTTATTTTTTTTTGTGTAGGAGTTCTTAAAAGATAAAATACAAGCAAATTCGTACACATGTACTTTATAAGGTACTTTTTGTTACTATATATTTTTTATTTACACGAATTTGAAAAAAAATAGGCTGCAAGTAGACAACCAAAATACAAAAAAAGATCCGATTTGAGTACCTTTGCAGTTTTTAGCTGACTAAAAAAATTAGGTTATATGTTCAACGCCATTTTTAAGCAACCCCTCTTTTCTCCCCGTGTTGGTCCGGGCTCCTTTGCAGAATAGACCATCTGCCTTTCTTGCCAGGCAGCTCGTAAAAGGCGAGCATAGGCTTATCATCACTAACACCGTGACATCTGACTAGGTGGTAGAGTTTCGCAGCGACTCGCCCGAATTGGTACCATCGTCTTACCTATTCCAGCCGTCATAACGTCATGACGTGTTCCGGTTCGGAGGGTAAGGTAGCCGGTAAACTTACGTTTGCTCGAGGCCTAACATCCTGACCTCAGGTTGGCAACGTAATATTACCATCTTTGGTGTCTCTAGGCGGCGTAAATTTCTTACCATCGGAAATCCGTCTGATTGTTTGCCTTCCTATAACATAAAAAAAGCAATTTCTCCTTAGTTTCTGAAGCAATTTTCAAATTCCTTTTTTCGTTTGAAAATGCTAACTGGATGGACCAAGTCTGGATCTGATAAGGAAATCTATTACATTATTTTGTACTTAGGATGACATGATACTGAAAAATCAGTCTATTTTTTTTAAATAACTAACTTGTTGCTAACCTCGAGGTTTTTACAACTTCACTGAGCTTTGTGGGCAGAGCAGCGTGCTCAGCCCGAGACATCATTTTTTAAATGCATTTCACTGTTACCTACAACGCAAGCAACAAGGGCTATCTCCTGGGAGACTGTACCTCGACTTGGTGCTGCGTTCTGGTTACTGGGTGGACTTGATGGAGGAGTAGTGGCGGCTCGTCGCTCGGCGTTAGGTGCCGGGCGCAAGTGAGGTCTTCGTCGCCGAAACCGGCAGTGACGGTGTAGTGTGCTGTAGTCGAATTTTTGCAGTTTTACTCCGCCTGAACTATAGTGTGTTGAAATTTTACTTTCGAATCATTGTCGTATAATACTAAAATTGTCTAGCTGTCAGAAGTAAATAAATTATATGCAAATTGCAGTATAGCGTATC
>NJDC01010608.1:105252-118876 GCA_002245475.1 Calephelis virginiensis | reverse complement strand
ACAATATCTCGCTAAATCTTGTTCCATACTTTAGGGTTGCTAGGGTTGGTATCTTCTTAGCTTAATTTTTTTTTGTGGTATTGGAAGACAAACAAGTGGGCAGATTTCCTGGTGGTAAGAAAATCTCGCCGCCTACGACACTAAATGTGGTAATGATGCGTTGCCAATCTGAGGCCGGGATGCTAGGCATCGAGCAAAAGTATTATTCTCCAAACCGGAACACGTCAACGGCGGGCATTGGACGTTATGGCGGTAGGTATAGGTAAGGCGGTGGTATTAATCCGGGCGAAGTTGCTGCGAAACTCTGCCACCTAGTCAGATGTCACGGTGTTAGTGACGGTAAGTAAATACTCGCCTTTTACGAGCTGTCTGGCAGGAAGGCAGATGGTCTATTCTGCAAAGGATAACGGACTAACACGGATTTTTTTATGTATTTGTAATTTCTCTGTATTTGGTGCACAATAAAGAGTTATTGTATTGTAATTTGGCTAGTCCTGTTAATGTGACCCCTATATAATATTTTTTATGATATTAGAAGGCAAACCTTACCCACCGAACACGTCAACAGCAAGTGCTGACGTTATGGCGACACGAATAGATAAAGCGGTGGTACCAATCCGGGTGAGTTGCTGCGAAACTCTACCACCTAGTCAGATGTCACGGTGTTAGTGACGGTAAGCCTATGCTCGCCTTTTACAAGCTATCTAGCAGGAAGGCCTATTCTGCAAAGGAGCCCGGACCATCACGGTTTTTTGTATGTATTTGTAATTTCTCTGTATTTGGTGCTCAATAAAGAGTTATTGTATTGTAATTTGGCTAGTCCTGTTAATGTAACCGTGTATAACATTTTTTATGATATTTGAAGGCAAATGGTAAGAAATTCACGCCGCCTAGACACACTAAAGCTGGTAATGGTGCGTTGGCAACCTGAAGCCGGGATGTTAGGCCTCGAGCAAAAGTAACTTTACCGGTTACCTAACCCTCCAAACCGGAACACGGAATGGACCAACACGGGGAAAACATCTGCTTAGTTTAAGTTTTTTTTATTTATGTATTTGTAAATTCACTGTATTTGGTGCGCAATAAAGAGTTATTGTATTGTAATTTGGCTAGTCCTGTTAATGTAACCCTGTATAACATGGCGAACATATCTAAAAAACTGTGTGTTTTGTATAGGTGAAGCAACGATTACATTTTCCCAAGAAATATAATAAAGCGTAGGGGCTAAATGAATACTTACAGCTAAAATGGGGTTCATTTCCTGTTCTTGATTGAAGTTCCTGGCCACGCCTATTCACAAAACTTGTATTGCTTAGTTCTATACTTATTAGATGCTTGCTTTTATTTTTCATTCAATATTTACTAGTGGTCGCCCATTAGCCGAAATTTGACCAAAATAAATTTTAATATCTTGTTGATAAGAACGCCATCTTCATTTCTCAAGACCAACTACTTTGTTTCCAAACTTTATAGTGATCTGTGATCTTTTATCGTCATCATCAATATATTTGTTTGTGTGTGTCAAATGCATGGTAGTGTGGGTAATGTTTTATTTATTGATTTAATGTACTTTATTAGCATTATCATTGAAAAAGATTAGCATTGTTGTGCAAAATTTTATGCTCCTCCGTCAACGCAATTTTCGTAAAAGAAGTCCAAAGTTTTGGCATCACGTATTACTATAGATTTTATCGAACTGCCAATATCGTGAATGATTCAGCATTTATTTTAGCTTCGCCTCTATGGTCTAGCAGTCCAGTGTTGAACTTCACTTCATGAGGTCCCGGGTTTGAATCCCGGGTAGGGCAACAACAAAAAATGTAGTTTTTTGATATTCTAATAAAAACAACGTTGATCGGTATTGGATATGTGCCCGACTGGCAATATGCTTGCCACCTATCACATTATACAACTTATTGTCTTCAGCAGAATGTGACAATGCGAATGTGGAAGTTCCCGTCAAGTCCCTAATGACGCAGGCAGAAAGCATCGAGTGACCAATCTGTCCATGCACACCTTTATCCAATCCCCATATATATCCAATATACAATCCTCATTTGAAAAAAGTTTCAATTTGACTGAAAAATACCGCCATATGCTTAATTCATTTGTTACAAAATATGTGATAAATGAGGAACCGCTAGACCGATTTTATGCAAACTTCACATAAACTATCTACTAAATAGTCCGAACAAAGCCTAAATATTTGGTTTGGATAGGTGAGCCCGTTCTTGAGTGTCAACGAAAAGTGCTGTATATCAGTTTATATGGACAGCAAATTTAGTTCATTATATAATCCACTAGACGATCCGGCGACCTTCGTATCGCTTGGCATTAACAGCTACTAATTCTGTTAGTAGCTGTTAGTAGCTATGGCAATGGCAATCCATAGAATGGCAATTCTATTTCTGCAATTTTTCAGGTTTTTGAAGTGAAACTTTTTTAGAATCGTTTTGATTTCAAAACGGGTGCAACGGAAAAGCGACAGGTAAGAGACACAAATGTATATTCATCTCATTCTTTTGCAGATAAGAGACACAAATATATATTCATCTCATTCTTTTGTCGATTTACTGAAGTTTCGCTTCTATCATAACAACTAACACAACAAAAAAATAATTAGCAAAATTGGTCCATCCACTGGGACGAAATGGGGACCACGCGAAATGGGGATTCGTGCTTAAATAAGTAGGTATATGGATTACTGATAGCAGTGAGAAGCAAAAGTATCGATGAAACATTTATTTAATTATTTAAAATAAAATTAAATAAATCTTATTAAGTTTCTAATAAAACAAGAAGAAGAAGAAGAGAAGAGAATTAGAAGTTTGATTTACAATCGAATGCTATGAGGTTTCATAAAACAAAAGGCATTTTGTGAGTCTTATCTTAAAGTTTAGGAACCCCTGCTCTTGTAGATAATGTTACACATTAAAGCCCTTGCCACGTTCAATTTGTTTTGTCTAGGCTCATTCCAAAACTTTTGTATTTTTTTTTAAATACGTATATACCTACGTATGCTTAAAAATGTACCTTTGTGTACCTTTTAAAAATGTTATTACTAAGAAAAATAAAAGTGAAATTGTGTAAAAGTGAAAATATTGAAATCTTTAAATATTGTAAGGTATTATTAGCTCATCCTAAACTAAAAATACTAATATTAATAGAATAATTTCATAATAAAGGCGTACAATGATCTTTTATAAAATTTACACAAAAAAGTAGCGCATAATAAACTTCTAGTACCTACCTAAAGTAAATCTTATCTTATCTTATACCTTTAAATGAGCAATTCTTGTATATATATAAATATATAATTGAAATCTCAGAATCGGCTCCAACGATTTTCATGAAATTTAGTATGTAGGGGGTTTTGGGGGCGATAAATCGATCTAGCTAGGAATCATTTTTAGAAAATGTCATTTTATTCGTGTTTAAACTGAAAATTTTATTCGTGTTTAAACTAAAAAATATGACTCTTCCTGACGAATATTGGCGAATAATAATACTATTTTTTGAGAACAATAAAGTTGTTCCAACAGATGGCGTTGTTAAGTGACAAGAAGTCAATGAGGGTTTGCTAAGAAATTTTATATTATGGGTCGCACTTAAATATAATTTCCAAAAAACACAATCACAATTCGGTCATCCAGATACTAATTATTATGGGAAGCGCACATACAAACACTTAGTACCTACTTTAATAAATGCAATTCCTTATAAAATGTTTTCAGTTATCACAGATGAAAAAATATAAATATAAATTTAAAAAATATTTCTAAGACACATTACAACAACCAATAGCATAATATTTGTAACATAATTAATGTTTAAAAATCATAAAACGTTAAAATAAATATTGCTCACTGCCGGTTCCTTATCTGTGTTACTATATACCGCACGTATAAGCGACGAGTCGTAGCAATAAGTGCAGAATTTGCTTAAATAGCGTAAAAACTCGTAATTAGTAACAATGTTTTGTCATGCAATTTTATTATATACATTTTTATTTCATGTCAAAGTAGGTATTACAGTTTTAGGTTAAATAGTTATGGGAGGCAGTTAAACTTGCGGACAAACCAATGTGAGGTTTTTGCAAAGCTCTATGAAAAAAACATTTATATATTATTTTTACCGCCTCTGTGGTCTATCATTGTAAACTGGTAAGACCAACTACAATTTGCTGACGTCTATAGCCTGGTTCCTTTAATTAACGAACCGTAATCCGTTAGTATAATCATTGTTAGTTTGCCTAAATCTAACGAAACGTTGTTCATAGTTACCTTAAATCTTTCGAGTTAACAGTCAATAACGAACGACCGTAGTTAGACGACTCGTTTCTTGAAAGTCAAGGAGTTCGACTGTATGATGTCTACTTTTATTAATGTTTTTGTTTATCTAGCTGGTATCATGATATCATTGAATGAAATCGACTGTTTTAAAAAACTTTATTACATTTATTCTACTACATTCAGAAACATTGAATCTATTTAAAAGAAAGTCGTGTTAGTTACACTATTTATAATTAACTAGTGGCCCACCCCGGCTTCGCACGGTTATGAAATATACACATAAATCTTCCTTTTCAATCACTTTATCTACTAAAAAACCGTGTTCAGGTTTCTGGGTGTTCTTAATAATGGAATAAACCTCAAATAATCAACATATTTAATCATAAAATTAAAGTTAAGTGCAAATATTGTTATTGCATATTGCCGCAGTCGAGAGTTTTTTCCAAAGTACCCGTGGATGCAGTGTTCGTTGATGACGGCACGAGATCGAGCCCGGGCAGTAGTTTCGAATCTTTAACATATCCCCCGGCGTTGAAAGGATGCTCTTTCAACCTTGAATCAGGTTCTTCAATCGGCAACGGACATAATTTAATGAATGCGCGCCATACTATTCCCTTAGTAGTCCTCAGATCGTCAATTCGGGTGATGCCGTCCGATTCAGGATATTTTTTTTGAATGTGTCCAAATGACCATTTCATTAGCGGAATAGAGTTGTCCTTTATTAGTACCAGTGCTCCTTCTTCGAGAACTCCCTATGAAGCTCGCCATTTTTTACGCTGTTGCATTTTAGAGATGTACTCCTTGTGCCCTCGTGCCCAGAATTGCTGTCTCATTAGCTCTAGTTTCTGGTAACGTGTGAGTCTATTTTGGTTAATATCGACTAGATCTGGAGTTAGCAGTGCAGTAAAAGGACGCCCGACTAAAAAGTGTCCCGGTGTAAGTGGAGTCAAGTTAAGTGGGTCTGTCAAGAGAATAGTCAGCGGTCTAGAGTTCAAAATGACTTCAATTTGAACTAAAATTATATATAAATCCTCAAAAACGAGGTGAGCTACCCCTAAAACGCGGCGCAAATGCGCTTTGATCGATTTGACTCCCGCTTCCTCCAATCCTGCCATGTGTGGAGTATATGGTGATACAAACTTAAATTCAATGCCTTCTTGTAACATAGTATCAGTAATGGGGTCGGCATTTTCTTTAATGAATTTCGGAAGGTCATTCCTAGCCCCTACAAATTGAGGTTGCGGTTTAGAACGCCTGGCTATGAATCTACGCTATGCTATCTATGCTAGAAGAAAAGCACCTTTGGTCAAATCACTCACAAGCTCAAGGTGGATACACTTAGTAGTGAAACAAACGAACAGGGCTATGTATAACTTTTCTGTCTTACTCCCGCGGACCTTTTTATTTAAGGCAATTACAAGACCTGCGTAGATACACGCTCCATCATAAACTTATCATAATTAAATGATATACGCGTTCCAAGATACGTAATGTGTAACAATCCAATAAACATACAATTGCACGTCTTTTAGATGCATCTCAGGATATGCATCCTTGGACCACTTAAAAATTTGGACCACATTCGTAAAACATTTTCCGGCAACGGGTTGTTCCATTGTAGTTTATGCAGCCACAGTCGTTGAAACAAAATTTTGGCCGTTATTATAAAAATGCTTAGAAGACCTAGAGGGTCAAATACTTGTGAGATCGTAGAAAGAATCACTCTCTTAGTCACTTTCTCCGGTAGATTGTTTTTAGCAACAAAGAATAATTGATCATCTGGAAGTGACCATTTTAAGCCAAGTGCAGAAAATTGATCGTGCTCATGTAAATTTACTACATTTGATGAATTATGGCTGTTACAAGCAAGCAGGTTTGATCTTAATTTTCTTAAATTAAAGCAACCAAATGCCAACACTTCGCACACCGCAGACTGGATTTTTAAAAGACCTTGGTCTGTAGCATCGCTAGTGAGCAGGTCATCGACGTAGAAATCTTCGCTGATGATTTGACGAATCTGATCATTCTCGCACTCGCACTTTAAACACCTAACTGCGAGAAAAGGTGCTGATGCCGCACCATAAGTCACAGTATTTAATTTTTAAATTTGACTCTTGCGGTTTCGATGGATCGTTGCACCAAATAATTTGTTGCAGATGTCTTTGATTGGTATTTATCAAAATTTGTCGATACATCTTTTCAATACTAACGCGTAACGATGTTGTCGGAACCGAAGCAATATAGAGAGTAAATTACTTTGAATTGTAGGCCCTATCAGTTGAATATCATTCAAAGATAGCCCGGTACTTGTAACTGCACTGGCGTTAAAAACAACGCGCAATTTGGTGGTTGTGCTGTGCTCTCGCAATACGTCATGATGAGGCAAAAATCAATACCATATAAACTGTCCGACTCGAATAGTACTACTATGTTCAGGTTTCTGGGTGTTCTCAATAATGGAATAAACTTCAAATAATCAACATATTTAATTATAAAATTAAAGTTAAGTACAAAGATTGTCATTTCGTATTGCCGCAGTCGAGAGTTTTTTCCAAAGTACCCGTGGACGCAGTGTTCGTTGATGACGGCGCGAGATCGAGCCCGGGCGGTAGTTTCGAATCTTTAACAAACCGCATCAAAATCTGTTGCGTAGTTTTAAAGATTTAAGCATACAAATGGACATAGGGACAGAGGAAGCGACTTTGTTTTATACTATGATATGATACCGATTTGGCTGAAATTTTATGAGAAGGTAGCTTAGAGCCAGGAAACGGTCATAGGATACTTTTGTTCCCGTCCGACTACGAGTAAACTAGGAAAAACATTATAGTTTTTCCCATACAAACTTAACGGGTGAAACGAAGTTCGCTGGAACAGCTTGTAAAGTAATAAATTCACAGGCACAACTGTCCATATTATTTGCTGTTAAATCAGTTTTTCAAAGCTGTCAATATTATTCTATCTTTATTATCTAAGCTACCTCTAGAACCAGGAGACAGTTAAGGTTACTTTTATTCCCGTTCAACTACGAGGAAACTAGGAAAAACACTTTAGTTTTTCCCATATAAACTGAACGATTGGACCGAAGTTCGCTGGAACAGCTTGTAAAGTAATAAATTCACAGGCACAACTTTTAAATATTATTTTCTATTAAATCAGTTTTTCAAAGCTATCAATATTATTCTATCTTTATTATCTAAGCTACCTCTAGAACCAGGAGACAGTTAAGGTTACTTTTATTCCCGTTTAATTACGAGGAAACTAGGAAAAACACTTTAGTTTTTCCCATATAAACTGAACGGTTGGACCGAAGTTCGCTGGAACAGCTTGTAAAGTAATAAATTCACAGGCACAACTGTCAATATTATTTGCTGTTAAATCAGTTTTTCAAAGCTGTCAATATTATTCGCTGTGAAATATTGGTCTCAAATCTTATTCCCGGTGCATGGCAGTAATACAGTTTACGGCTGCGAAAATAAAACATCACCGAAGTGATTTTAAAGCTAAATCGTCGGATATTGCTGTTTCACATTTTCCTTTACCATATGAAACAACTGTACCCGCAGCTTTTCTCTTTATTATAGAACTAGCGGCCCGACCCGGCTTCGCACGGTTATAAAATATACATATAAACCTTCCTCTTCAATCACTTTATCTATTAAAAAACAGCATCAAAATCCGTTGCGTAGTTTTAAAGATTTAAGCATACGAAGGGACATAGGGACAGAGGTAGCGACTTTGTTATATACTATGCAGTGATGAAGCTCTTTCGTTCAGTTGCTCTGTGTTGATAGCATGTCTAGAATAGACCATCTGTCGTCCTGTTTTTTTGTGATATTGGAAGGCAAACAAGCAGACAGATTTCCTGATGGTAAGCAATTCTCGCCGCCTAGAGACACCAAAGGTAATGGTGCTTTGCCAACCTGAGACTGAGAAGTTAGGCCTTGAGCAAAAGTAAGTTAACCGGCTACTTTATCCTCCGAACTGGAACACGTCAATGGCAAGCACAGACGTTATGGCGGCAGGAATAGGTACTGCGATGTTACCAATCCGTGCGAATCGCTGCGAAATTCTACCACCTAGTCAGTTGTCGCAGTGCTAGTGACGATAAAGTCTTTCCCCGCCTTTTACGAGCAGTTTGGTAAAAAGGCAGATGGTCTATTCTGCAAGCTCAGACTAACACGACTTTTATTAAAATAAAATCTATTTATGAAGTCTTAACATATGAAATACGCAATATGTATGTTTGAAGTATCGATTCAGTATCTTAATTTGTCAAATTTCAATAGTCTTTTAACATTTCGACCATTAATTTTTTTAAGGAGGTTCATATTTTTTCTAAAAAAAAACCCTTGGCGGGCTGGATTAAAACCTCTTACGGGCCATATTTTGCCCACCACTGATGTAGATAGTTATTCACCTATATGATCTTTCGTGTCTTTAGGCCACGGTTATCTCTTACCGTCAAAGGAGCCGCGTGCTTCTTCGCTGTCTTTTGTTCTAAAAAACCAGTGATATACCTAATGAGTTTCTTAAATTCAACTAACGCTAAAATTAATTTAAATAAGTGCATTTATTATGCAGTTGAAATGGGTAACAGCTCATTATATCGTGTGTGTGTCCGTCTGTGTGTGGAATCATAACTTTTGAACGAATGGACAGCTATAGCAGTTGATGCGATCGTGGTGGTTATTTATTTTCATTATATAGTGTGTGTGTCTGTGTCCGTCTGTATGTGAAATTATAACTTCTGAACGAATGAACAGCTATGGAAGCTAATACGATCGCGATGGTTATTTATTTTCATTACATCGTGTGTGTCTGTCTCCGTCTGTATGTGGAATCATAACTTCTGAACGAATGGACAGCTACGGAAGCCAACGCATTTTTAGTTTTTGGCATGGGCGTTAGCATTTGCCATTAGTCATGTTTAAGTTTGCATTAATTTACTCGATTTAGTCATTTCACAGTCTAAAATCATCGTAGAAGTCATGTTAAGGTCGTGGGTAAAACGGTGGCCTCCTCACTCAAGTTCATATAGTAAGATTTATCGGCAACGAGAAATCACTCTTACTTTACTTGTGCACTTTAACTAAACAAATTGACAACAAAATTAATACCTATACATTTTGACGCAATTAGTACACGAAAAAATTGTGACCATTTTTAACACACTTTCATTAGGTCGACCTGTATGTAAGTATGTAACTATGTAATTGAAATCTACGAATACTAATTTAACCCTCTTTTAAATATCGTAGCATCATGAAATTGGCAGTTGTATGTGATTTTGTGTACCTTGCTGAGAAAGCAAGTTAAGCGATGTTTCGGGAAGCAGCTTACAGAGATCAGCGCTCTAACTAGAGTTGCAGCACGACTAGTAGGAGGCTCTACATTAAACAGTCTGTTCAACGTACCAGTCACTAGTGGCAAAATGTAGACTTCTTGTCGTGTATTTTTTTACTTCTTGTAAATTATTTCCTGCTCCAGCACCCCATGGTTTTACTACGAAATATTATAATTAAAAGCACATAGTTTACACTTCAATCCAGAAATGGAGACTGATTGAACGACCTGTAATTTATTTTTGACTTTTACGTGCACCTATAAAAGCATGTTTTTAGTGTTTTTTAAACTATTAATTTATTCTTTCGACGGCGCCAAACCACAAAAAGCTTGTTACTTATAAATAAATTCCACTTCACAATTTTTAGAATGCATAAACCTGTTTATGTTAAGGAGGTACTTACGCTCAATAGAATATTCCATTTATACTAGAATACGATATCTTTGTCCGATTACTGTTCATGTTGTATGTGTATTTCTAATTTAATTAATAATAATATTTATAACCTATGAATGTCAACAACTGTAACATCCGCCACTAATATTATTCATGTGAAAGTGTATAACATAATATTATGTTCCATACGTCTAATTGGGTGAGCTAATTTTGATATTTTTTAGCATAGATAATATATTCTTTATCCCAATATATAAAGATTTTTAGTAGATGTGATAACTTTATTTTGCGCAAATCTAGCAAGATTGTAAATACATAACAGATCTGAATATCTGTATATACTTTTAATATAAAATAATACGCAGAGAATAGGGTTATATTTATTTACATTTTGAAGTTGTTTATGACTAATAATTTAAAAAAATGTGTGTAATTAGTTAAATCATTTATTAAAATATTTAAAAATAATAAAATATTTCCACATCCCAATGTGGTACAAAATTTTGGCATACTCAAAAACCCAATTTTCATAGCAACTTTTTAACACAAATGCTATTCATTTCATTTTCATACAACAAAATACAATTAAAATAAGAGAAAAAACTAAAATTGAGTTTAGACAAGAATATCTACTAAGACTTTAAAAACAAAATAACAAGAAAGTGTGGAAACATAAGCCCACCAAAGGAGAAAATCTCAGTATTTATTGAGGCCTGGTGTACTTCAAGACTAGTTTTTACTTTGCAGAACTTGCCTTGAAAGTTATTAATCAAAATTATACATAAACAACACTTACGGCTGCACTCAGAAATGTCAATTAACATTTAAACTATATTAAGTCACAATTTTGTAAAAAAATGACGAATTCATGACTTATTAAAAGATAATTGACATATCTGAGTGCAGTTAAATATTACACAAATATTCAAAAATTCAAAACTATTTAAATTTTAATCCTAATCTATATATTGATATGTGACGTCAAAACTTGGAATCCTTTTTACGAAAATTGCGCTGACGCAGGAGCATAAAATTTGGTACACTTATAGTTTGTGTGTAGGAGAAGTGCGAAACGCTAATATTTTTTAATAATAATTCTTATAAAGTACATTAAATCAATAAATAAAACATTACCCACACTACCATGAATTTGACATACACGAACAAATATATTGATGATAACGGTAAAAGATCACAGATGGCGCACTAAAAAGTTTGAAAACAAAGTAGTTGGTCTTGAGAAATTAAGATGGCGTTCTTATGAACAAGTTATTAAAATTTCTTATGGTCGAATTTCGACCAATGGGCGACCACAAGTTTTATTTAAATACGCAAAGAAGGAAGGGAGATAATTTCGATAGAAACAAACATCCAACAACCTATAGGTGAAGATTCAGGCATGAATAATGTTAAACAAACACACCTAGACTCAGAAATACAGACATCTGGATGCTAGACATCACACTAACTGTCATAGTCGGAAATCGAACCCAAGCCTCGCGGTTTGTTGGCAATATCAGGCTTGTATGCCAACCTCTCGACCATTGAGGTAGTATAATAATAACATATGAGTGTCAACAGCTGTAATGCAACATATAATACAGTGATACATAAATTATCGTGATTAAAATAATTAACCTCCACGAAGGCCGCGACAAGTCGCGACAGTTGGACTTACGCCAGCATATAAATAGAGATAACTACTTTAGTACTTAATCTGATTCAAATGTTACAGCAGGAAGGAGATCTTCCTGGCCTCGACATGGATTAAGGTCTTGGTCTCCCGATTCAAAGAATATTTTAAAATAAGTTGTCCTTGCACTCTGAAGTCATAAACTTACAATATTTTACTTCTGTGGTTTAGCGGTCCAGTGTTGGCAGTGTACCGGGTTCGATTCTCGGGTCAGGCAACTCAAAGTGTACTAAATCTATTCAGACGATTAAAAATTTTATAAATAGCCTACCGGTTTCGCTTATGACAGCATCATCAGGGCTAGAACTTAAACTAACTTTATAAAATAATAAATTACAAGTGACACGTAAAACAGTACAAGTGTTTTTCATTTAAAAATATTCATATTTGGAAGTTTTACCAAGCGCCGACGATGGAAAATTTCAAATTTATTAAAGTTCGTTTATATTCGTATTTTTCTATTCATGTTTTCGTTTCCATGCATTAACTTGGCTTCTACTCCACCGATTTTATTGAAACAAAGCATATGTCACTCAGGGATAATGCAGCAATCTAAAGACGAAACAATTTTTGAAATCGGTCCAGTAGTTTCGGAGCCTATTCATTACAAACAAACAAAGAAACAAAAACATAAACCTTTCCTTTTTATAATATTAGTATAGATTTCAACATTTATACTTCAACATTTATACTTCAACATTTGGGCTCTAATATTTATTTGTTTTTTTACTTGTCTTTTTTACTTAAAATATATTTTGAAACATTTGCAATCAACATAATCGGTTTAATAATCTTAGTCTTTTTTCTTGCAGGATGTGGATAAAAATTGTGAAAGTTTTGCTCGCCATTGTCGTGATTATTATTGAACCCGCAGAACTCCACACTAATTATTTTAATCGTACATTAATACATGCCGTATTGAGATAATCAGTCTACTTATTTGCCTTGGACCTTTTTAAAAATAATTGCAACTCCATAAATCTTAAACGCATAAATATTTTTTGGTGTGACGAGCCCACATTTTTTTAAATAAAGTACCTCTCCTACCTCTGAATATTATCTTCTGCATAATTTATTACTTGTCAGATCATAGTTAAAAAGTAGAATGAATATTTGTTTTGAAACTAATAGCCGCTCTCACAGACGCCAATCAACATTTACTGTATAATTAAGTCACAACTTTGTATAGTCTACTTAAGGACGTCTTTGAATAGCCGGTTTTTCAAATTTTCAAATAATTCTGCTTGCTTTAATAAATTTATTTAGGGTAAATCTGAATTTCAACCGACCCCAGTTTCACAACTACTTTATTTTAGTAAAACTAAATTTGATACAATTTATTTACAAAAACTTGTACTTTCCACAACATATTTTTATTTTTATGATTTAGTCAACCGGTTTCGCTATACAAGCGATTACTATATATATTACTATATTATTTTATGATTATAGATTGTTGTTATATAGCCCTAATGAAGAATGGAATTCCACCAAGCACCGACGATAAGAAGTATAGAAACTACTAAAAATATATTTCCATAACTAAGTTTCATCCAACAGCCACTTATATCTATTATATCACTTATTATAATAAGATGAAGATCCAATAATTTTGATCAGATTTTAAGGGGATTATTTCCAAACTGTTATTTAATTTACGAAATACGTACGTTTCTGAGTAATCGAGTAACAATCGAACAACCAAAAACATTTAGGAGAATTTAGAACAGCCTCCAACCAACAGCATTTGGGTTTTTCCGATTTTCTAATAAAAAAAACGTTGCCCGGTATGGGATATGTTCCTGGTTGGCGACAGGCTTGCCACCTATCCCATTGTGGGACTTAGTGTCTTCGGCTAGTCGTGGATGCATTGGTTGTACCTCTGCCTACCTCTTC
>NJDC01010608.1:91577-104721 GCA_002245475.1 Calephelis virginiensis | reverse complement strand
TTGCGCCAAAACCGCAGTAGTTGTCATAGAGTATATAAATATTACGTAATAAGAGGCAGGACTTCCATAGATATATGGCAAACCCGAATTTTGTATAAAGTTTACTTAAAGTGACACATGTCACTTGACAGATAGGTATAACCCGTTTAACTTGAAAGTAAGTCTAAATGCATTCAGATTTAAGGCAACTAGTGTCATATGATTTAGGTGATTAAAAAACATAGCAAACTTAATTCTTTTATTTTTTATATAAATGTTGCATCAAACTGGTAGTAGTAATGAAAAAGGCACCACCAAACTCGTGCTTATTAATACCTCGCAATCAAAATCATGCAGTTCACGTTCGTTTTTACAAATCAATAAAAATAATTAGAACAATACCGTTAGGCCTTTAATACACCATCATTCAGTCGTCAGTCTACTCCGATAGTCATCAATTTGAATGTTTTTTGTTTGACGGATGGAAGTATGGATATGACTGATATTTATACTATATACAAGACCACGGGTGGGTAGTGTCGTGTAGCAACATTTTTGTTACGGAATCATGTAACTTATAATACCGTAGTAGTAGTATCTTCACGCCCACATCCCCGAAGAGGTAGGCAGAGTCACAACCAGGGTACCCACGACTAGCCGAATGTGATAGGTGGCAAGCCTATCGCCAACTAGGCACATATCCAATCGTGAACAACATTTTTTTTATTAGAAAACTGGAAAAACCCAAACTTCTTTTTGTTGCCCGACCCGGGATTCGAACTCGAGACCTCGTGCAGTCAAGTCCAACAACTGAACCGCTAGACCATTCTGTCGTGATGACATTGTCGTGTTCCGGTCTGCAGGGTACGGTAGACTTTCACAATAGGCCCTGACGACAGCAGCGCTACCTATGGCGTTCATAGGCCATACTTGCCTCTTATCATCATGACTTCTAACATAAAAATACTACTGTACTTACAGACATAGTAATGACAGCGGAAAATCTTTCAATACAACCTACTGTGCAAAAGACGCCTTATAACAAGAGACAATCTTCACTATTTTCTAAAATGACAGTTTCATCCAAATACCACTTTTGTAATGAGGACACGCGACCATTCATTTTGTGAAATACTCATATTTTTAAAGCTTTGCGTTTCTATTTCATAATTGCTTTATGTTTGTTTAGAATTGTACGTCGTTCTCGCTTTTTCGGGACTCATTTAAAACGCCACTGTGGCCTATCGGTCTGGCGTCGGACTTAAGTTTTTAAGGTCCCGGGTTCGACCCCCGGGTCGAGCAACAAAAAAGCATATTTTCAATTCTCTAATAAAAATAACGTTGTCCGGGATTAGACATGTGTCCAGTTGGCGTTACTGTCTGGCTAGTTGTGGGTGCTCTGATTGTGCCTTTGCCTACCTCTTCGGGGATATGGGTGCGTTGGTAATGGTGCGTTGCCAACCTGAGACCGGGAGGTTGGGCTTCGAACAAAAGTAAGTTTCCGGCTACATTATCCTCCGAACCGGAACACGTCAACGGCAAGCATTGACGTTATGGCGGCAGAAATAAGTAAGGCAGTGGTACCAATCCGGGTGAGTCGCTGCGAAACTCGATCACCTAGTCAGATGTCACGTTGTAAGTGACGGTAAGCTTAGGCGCAACTTTTAAGAGCAGCCTGGCAGTAAGGCAGATGGTCTATTCTGCAAAGGAGCCCGGACCTACACAGGGAAAAAAATAATTGTTGGAAAAAAAAGTATTGCAATTACCGATAATACGAAATTGCTGAGTAGAATATTTAATTTAGCTGTGTAATGTTGGGTGGCGGCCGCTGTCTAGTACTAATGAACAGAGAAAGGCCTGTGAGCAATTAGGCGGAAGAGGAAATGGCGTCCCTCGGGATTTCACAAAACCTCCCGAAACCACTATAACTAAAACGACAATTTGAAGTCTTTAGTTTTGCTTTACAAATTTATTACGTAAGAGTTAAATTAGTTTAACTCGAACTTTAGTCTATATAAGTACGAGAGACATAGGTAAGTAAACCGCATCGTTTAAATTAAAAAAACGACGGGTTGCACTCCGGGAGTGCCGGCAGAAGTGAAATCTTGAACATTAACGTTGTGCATTTTTGATATTTTGGAATAGTAAGGGATTTTGCACGAATTGCTTTAATTATCAGTATGAAAGTACTATTATTTATGTGGTAGAATACAATATTCATTTATTGCGCTATCGTACAAAAACATGACAACACGAACATTCGCACAAGCGCCCTGCGCCGTCTTATTCGTGCAAGCGCCCTTCGCCGTCTTACGAATTTTCGATCTGAGGATCTGACGCGAGTTAAGATGTTTTTACCAATTCCAAAAAAAGTGCGCAACGCCGCTAAAGAAGTTTTCACTTCAAAAATAATCCGATCGCCCCAAAAAATGTTGACAAGACAAACTAATATTTGAGTATAAGAAGTACGAGTATAAAGTGTGTGTAATGTAAGAAAGGGTTCATGTACACCTTCAATCACCTATTTTTTTATTTCGTGATTTATTTTTATGATATTGGAAGGCAAATAAGCTGACGGATTTCCTGATGGTAAGAAATTCACGCCGCCTACAGACACCAAAGGTGGTAATGGTGCGCTGCCAACCTGAGGCCCGGACGTTAGGCCTCGAGCAAAAGTTAGTTTAACGGCTACCTTACCCTGCGAACCGGAACACGTCATGACGTTATGGTGGCAGGAGTAAGTAAGGCGGTGGTACCAATCCGGCCGAGTCGCTGCTTAACTCTACCACCTAAGCAGTTAACGGTGCTTCGGAAAGTTTAACATCCCAGTTTTTTCTATTAACCTATCGTCGTCCGAACCGGAATACAACAATGACGTAATACTGTTCGATATCGCTACCTGATAGATTTAAACTAATTAAACTCATTTACAAAATAATACTGTCAACAAATAGCGGACATTAAATGACAAAAGGTTTGTAAAGCGCTGCTAACTTTTAACTGTCCTTACTCCACTGTGTGACGCAAGCTTTACTTTAGAATCAATTAGTGGAAATAGGCTAGGCTATCAAATGAGTAACCGATATATAACTTCAGCACTATAATTGCCCTATTACCTAAGTATGCTTTTAAATTTAACAAGAATTACTTTTTTTGGGTTGATTGAAATAAATCCATCGCCTCTGTGGTCTAGCGGTCTAGGTGTTGGACTTGACTTCACGAGATCCCGGGTTCGATTCCCGGATCGATCAGTAGAAGAAAAGTATGTTTTTTCCAATATTCTAATTAAAAAAAAGTTGTCGCCTCTGTGGTCTAGCGGTCCGGGTGTTGGACTTGACTGCATGAGGTCCGGGGTTCGAATCCCGGGTCGGCCAACAAAAACAAAAAGCAAATTGGATTTTTCCAATTTTCTAATAAAAAAAAATGTTGGTCGGGATTGGAAATGTGCCCGGTTGGCGATAGGCTTGCCATTGTCGGACTTAGTGTCTTCGGCTAGTCGTGGGTGCCTTGGTTGTACCTCTGCCTACCTCTTCGGGGATATGGGCGTGAATAAAAAGAGTTGCTCGGGATTGGATGTGTGCCCGGTTGGCGATAGGTTTGCCACCTATCACATTGTGTGACTTAGTGTCTTTGGCTAATTGTGGGTGCCCTGGTTGTGCCTCTGACTACATCTTCGGGGATATGGACGTGAAGATAATTTTATTAAATAAAATAAAAACCTTTTAAACCGGTACGAGGTTCGCTGGTACAGCTAGGATCTTGTAAAAAAAAATATATTTCAATGTTTACAAGCAAAAACCAAAGTCTTATGAAACTTCTGAAATTATTTCCGCATTACTACCTACACTACTATTTGTACAGTCGATTTTATATTGTATTATTAGGCAACTCATATTTTCCAGGAGAAAATTCGTGTGCTTGCCTTAATATATTATAAAAATGTATTCGTATTCTACAACATATATTCGACAAATACTTAAATACATTCAATAGACTTCATTTTCGGCAGGTTTTTATTTTTTGCTGATCGTTTAAAAAGCAGTTGTGAAGATAAGACAATCTTTAAAATAATCTTTACTGCCAAAAACAGTCTTTCCTACCTCAAAAAATTTACTCATTTTGGATATATCAAACCATATACGTTAAAATCTTAAAAGCCTGTCCGCAAAGGGTTTCACAAAGGTGTCCACACATGCGTAGCTATGTAGAGAGGGATTTAAATTTCGTTCCTTTTGATACAATTACAGCGGTTATTTGTGGCTTGTACACCGTCGATGAAACGAACGAAAAAAATGAGACGATTTAGAGTGCAATAAATGCTACAAAAGAGTACATATCCCCTACCCACTTTTTTGTAGTAAACACTTGTACTTATCTACTACACATAGTAGATAATATAAAGGGTAGTGGATATAAAAGTGTTTACTACAAAAAAGTATGTATACAATGGAATTCCACCAAGTGCCGACGATAGCAAGTATAGATTCTACATATCCCCTAAACTACATTTCAGAATTATAAAGGAAGGTCTACGCGCGAAAAACGCACTTTGCGGACAGGTTTTGAATATTATATTTTGATCAAATTTCATAACCATCTATATTTTGATCCAACTTAAAACATGGGTAAATATTTGTCTTTTTATCTGGGGTTTTTTGCGACAAAACCAATTAAATTGGCAAACGAAGCCACAAGCAGCAGCTAGTGGTTTTTATGAGTTTGGAAACCAATTAGTGATAAACAGGACGTTTTATAAGTACACCATTAAGCGCTTACATTAGAAACTGATACTAAAAAACTTCGCCATCGTAATGTCTCCATTAACCATAACTTTCAGCTTAAACATAAATTGTCTTTCCTGCGATATAACTTCAGTACACGTGAAAACTTTTGAATGCTATTACAATGGTATTATAAGTTATGATACCAGGAACACAAGTGTGAAATACTACCAAACGGAACATTTTCATATGTTAAATCTATATATATAGTTATACTAACAAATAACAGTATCATAGTATATTATATTAACACACGCTAAACAAACAAATGTAGCATATACACACACATACATAAAAAACACCCACACACGCACACACATCATATACATACACATAAATAGACATATAACAATAACTTAGTAACTTTGTAAGGAATCATATTATGTGATGTATATTTTTTTTAATGTAAATAACTGTTTTTTTATATTACATAATGTAACATGTGGCTATGGAAGAGCAAGGCATCCTGTCACAGGTATCAATATACTTAAAAGGATGCCTCAAAATGTTTATTTTTTTGTATCAATGTTGTACTACAAATAAAGATATTTTTCATTTTTTCACTATGACATTTCAGTTAAAAATCAATTTTGAGAATTAAGATAGTTATCACCTCTGATTGTTGTCTGTGTGGTTCTGTGGTCTAGAGGTCCAACGTCGGCCTTGACTTCTTGAGGTCCTGGGTATAATCCCCGGGTAGGGCAACAAAGTAAAAATAAATAAAATGTGTTCTAATAAAAATAACATTGCCTTAAACTGGGTATGTAACCGGTTAGCGATAGTATTATGGGACTGAGTGTCTTTGGCTAGTCTGGGTACACCCTAATTGTGTCTCTGCCTACCACGCTTCGGCGATATGTGCGTGAAGATACAGGCTTCGATCCTCGGGTTAGGCAACAAATTAGTAAAAAGGATACTTTCAATTTTCTAATAAAAATAAACATTGCTCGGAATTGGATGTATGTCCGGTTTTAACACACATAATTCGTCAAATAAATGAATTTCATTTTATTACATCAATCGATCTAGCTCTAAAGTAACCAAACTAAGTTAAATTAATAAGCAAAGTAAGCAAACTAAGTTAAATTAATAAGTAAAGTACGCAAACTTGTTTTTATAATGGGTGTCAGTTAACGATACTAATGCATGTAAATACTTAGACATAGTAATAAACATAATAAACACCCAGAACCGAAAATTCAGATACCAATATTCCTTACACAAATGCCTACTTCCGTCAGGAATCGCACCCGAGCCTCGTGGTTTGTAGTTGGATTTAGATTTGTGCACTCACAGTTCAGCCAACGAGGTAGTCAATTACGAAGCTATCAATTAATGTTTTTATCCTTGTCTATGAAAACCCTTTCTTGGATAAACAGTTACTTACGCAGTAAGATTTCGTCGACAGGTTAGCAACTTACTATAATTCTATATATAACTAACTATAGTAGTTTACGGTAGACAGGGTTAACTTTAACTGTAGTTTTAAAATGTTTGGTAATAAATAATTAAACTCGTTGCAAATCTAAATAATTGGCTTATAAATATTAAAATATTTGCACACCAAAATATGGTTGAATATGTTGATATACGTAAATATTGTTGCTTTACAAAAGTAAAAGAAAATTTTCGAACACCAAGCCAGTGCTAATTAAAATCTTAGCTCGAGGCAAAACTGTATAGGAAAATAAACATAAATCATACCCCTTTCGTAGCTCTTCGAACATTAATAATTACTCTTTTATTAAAATTAAGCCCAGCTTTCATAGTATTCTGCTAGATACCAAAGGTGGTAATGGTGTGTTGCCAACCTGAGGCCCGGATGTTAGGCCTTGAGCAAAAGTAAGTTTACCGGCTACCTTACCCTCCAAACCGGAACACGTCATGACGTCATGGCGCCAGGAATAGGTAAGGCGGTGGTACCAATCCGGGTGAGTCGCTACAAAACTCTACCACCTAGTAATATACCTAAAGGTATACTCGCCAAAACTGACATTTTGTGTTCACAAACATTTACAGAAACTGCAGCACTAGTTAGGTAGAAGTTTAAAGTTCGACTCATGTAGAACTTTCGGCTAACGAACGTAACAAGATATATGTATGTGATTTGGTTATCACTGCAATAAACAAAGTCGCCTCTGTGGTCAAGCGTTTCAGTTGTCGAACTTGACTGCATGAGGTTCCGAGTTCGATTCCTGGGTTGGGCAACAATAAGAAATTTGGGTTTTTACCATTTTCAAATAAAAAAAACGTTGCTCGGGATTAGATATGTGCTCGGTTGGCGATAGGCTTGCCACCTATCACATTGTGGGACTTAGTATCTTCGGCAAGCCGTGGGTGCCCTGATTGTGCCTCTGTCTACCTCTTCATGTATATGGGCGTAAAGATACTTATAGACAAAGTTTTGTACACTAACAGAGCCTGCACCGCTATCTATTTTTCATTCCCCTATTCAGTTTGTATAATAAGGACAGGATACAAAGTATCCTGCTTCCAAAAACAGCATTCCTTTTATGTGTGATATTTCGACTTAGAAGTAATTATATAGTACGTTTATAAACCACTGTTGGTGTTGTACAACAGCTGGAAGGTATCTATTGCTTTCGCTATCCTGTCACAATAATGATTCACAATATTCCAGTTTAGAGGGTAAGGAAGACGGTAGACTTGCACAATAGCCCTTCCATCCCGGTCAGATGACAGCGACGCACCAACAACATCTATACTGTCTATAGGCTACAGTTACCTACATCAAGAAAACCATGTGTTTGATCTCTAATCTCTCGCATCTCAAAAAAATAAATCAAAATTCAGTATGAACTAGTTCTCTACTAAATTGTTAAAACTATAATGAAAAAAAAGTATCTTCACGCCCATATCCCCGCAGATGTAGGCAGAGGCACAGCCAGGGCACCCACGACTAGCCCAAGACTACTACAATGAAGAATATCATTATTTGAATTAGGTACCAAACGGTAGGGTAGCAATAGGGGCTTGCACATTAGATCCAACAATCAACATTCAGGCCATAGGACATCGAGACATCTATAACATCTAGTGTCTTTTTAGGCTGTATGGTGTCTCTTACCATCAGGAGAGTCAACTGCTAGTCATCTGATCTTTCATCGTGGCCTATAGACACCATAGATGCTACAGATGCTCCGTCATGTGGCCAAAGCCTTAGGCCTAATGTGGAAGTCTACCGTTTATTACTCTTTGGGGCAAAACACTGTGCCAAACATTATCATTATGGCGGAAGGAATAAGTACAGTGGAAGAAAGTTAAAGCATATCACTCTATCGCCAGTAGTAATAACCTATCACTCCATTAACCAATCCTCGTGTCTTACCAGACAAAAAGGCAAAAAAGATACAGAGACCCAAACAAATACGAGGTGAAAATTCTATAAAATCTACATACAGATTTTGTTTTGACAAAATTAAACAATTTTTCAGAACTACCTAAAAAGATGAATTTATTGATAAAAAAACAGAAGAAAACCAGAAAAATATGTAAATGATAGATCATAAAGATTTATCTGATTGGGAGAGATGAAAGTCAAAACCCTTTCATGGACAATTTCTTTTAAAAATAATACAATTTAGGTGGTACGCCCAGCACCCAAACGATATTCATGACGCACTTTATACATCTACTTCATTTCTCATAATTCTCATGCTTAATTGAATCATTATTCTTATATTATATTATTATATCCTTGTCAGTTCGAAAGTTAATATTATAATTTATATTATAAAATATTTAGTACTAAACTTACTTTTATTAATCTTAAAAACCTAGCGCTTTCTTACATAATTTAACTCTACATCACTAAAACACTATCTGAAATGTTAATTAAATTTTGTGTTTAAAAGAAATACAAGTTAATTTTCTGTATTCAGCATTAAATGGATAGAAAACCATAAATAAAACAAGAAACATCTTGCTTCATTTTTTACTTCGCTTTATAAATGAAGAAGGATGTTCGGGTTGCTACCCATCGGTTTTGGCAATATATTCTCTTTCGCATACATGTATTATGTACAAAATGAATGTCTGTACCCATTCCATAATAATGCGTCGAAATATAATATATTTCCGATTTTCTTAAATATTTCTTAGAAAAGATGCGCGAGATCGGAATTTGGCATCACGCCAGTAGTACTATTGCTCTTTTCTCCTATGACAATTTCGCTAAAACAAAAACACATTCTGTTACACGCATTAATATTAAGATAAAATATCCTTCAAAAAAGGCGAGTTTTCAGTAGCACTTGTTTGAATATTAAGCTATTTAAGTGGTCCCTCAAGTCTTACGCATGCTTACAAATTATCTTTCTCTATTTATCTACAAATTAATTACCCTTACCTGTTTTTTAATATTTTTTAATCAGCACCCTTTTTATCGAATCCAAATCACTGTTTGCTCAGGTTTGAATTAAAGGTAAACGGGGGATGAATGAACCACACATACATTTAGACGGAGAGATGCAACCGCACGATAAACAGCTTATAGGAATCACGAGCGCGAGCGTAAGATTGGGGAGAACAGGAGCGACCCACACCGGGCGCTATTAGCGAGCGACTGCCGCCCGGGCCGCGGGAGTTCGGCTGCAACACCGCACGCGGCCACTCCGCTGCACAAGCCTGCCGCGACCACCTGCTACCCTTGCAGGCTCACGCACCGAATATCGATGTTTTTTTGCCAAAACGCGGCAGGCTTCAGGGCACACGCACTGCGCGGGCCGGGGGGCCGATCCTGCGCGGTGCCTCACGCATCTCATCTCTCAAGTCCTTGTCCGCATCCATCTGCAAGAGTCCCGAGGATAAGCGCGCGCCGCTCCCTGTGTCACATTGCGACGATGTTATTGCCCTTCGTGTCACTCACTTTTGACATTACCCCTGAAACCACATCCTAATACATATATTTAGCTTGAGTAGCCTACTTTTGCATTTATAAGTACGACTGATTTTAGATGTTATAACTTCCTAAATGATTACACTTTATTTTAAATGGCCAGTATTTTTTTAAGATACTTTTCAATAAAAACTGTTAAGTGCTTATTCAATGTTTCGTTCTTCGAATATTTATTTTCATTTTTAGGGAGAAGACAAATTGTAAAACACATAATCGAATCCAGGACTCCAGGCGTCTTTAAAACAATACTAATATAATATGAATGCTACTTTTACACGACTTTGTAGTTTGATTTTAGATCGAGTCCATAAAGTAAGAGGTTTTCAACTTGACTGCATGTTTTGTTTATATAATTTTTTATATTAGTTACAAGAGAACTCGGTCAATAACAAACCGATTTTGATGGTTCTTTTTTAGTTAGATAGTTCATGATTACGAGGTATATAAATATTATCGTAACACGACAAGTGATTTTTGAGTTATAATTCATAAATAAAATAAAAAATCAAAAACAAAAAATATATACATAATTAACTAGGCGTAACTCAAAACTACTAGTAGGTTGTTGATAAAATTCATGTGGGTCCATTTCGATATTAAAATCTTTCGAAAAAAGTCATCAAATTTTGACTTGTATCCTAATTAAAAATTTGGAAGCAGTTTTTGCAGTGTTACTGCTCTTAATCATTCTGTTTGGATGGTTTGTCCTACTGAAATACATTACAAGTGCAGACATTCACAGAAACGGCATGGTGGTGGTACTAATCTGGGCGAGTTAGTGCAGGATCGAGGCCAGAACCTCAGTCCTTGTTACTGTCATGTGCTTACTACTTACACAAGATGCCTAATTTTCCAGCCTCATTAACAGTTAAACATTAACATTTTTGTTTCCAACAGGTAAGGTATACTTATGATGAAGAAATCCATCTGCTTTTTCTAACCTATAACTTAAAAAAACGTGTAGATGTTTTGAAAGTAAACTTTAAATACGGTTTTCTTATTTTTAATTGAATCTAAAGTAAGAGAAAATTGTCAGATTCGACTGTACTTTTTGTATATTTGTTACGCTATTACCCGACCAATACCGAACAAATTTAGTTCGTTTTTTATAAGGTAGGTCATGATTTCAAGGTGGTCCTATATTAAATTTTTTATACTTGTATATAGTGGTTTTTGACATATATTTAACAATACGTAATTTTTGTCTATATTGACACTACTACACAGTATAAAAAAAGTCTCTTTCCGCTGTTTGTCCCTATGTATGCCTCGATCTTTAAAACTACGCAACGAATTTTTATTCGTTTTTTTTTATAGATAGAATGATTCAATAGGAAGATTTAAATTTGACATAATATAGAGGTTTCTCGACCCGTGCGAAGCTGGGAAGGGCTGCTAGTCTAATATACAAAAATTATTAACTGAGTGTGTTGCTAAGCACATACTTTCGAACGACAAAACCGATTTGGCTAATTATTTTTCTTGTGTTAGTTATTATCAGCAGAAGGTTTTTAATTGTGATAATAATAATGATAAATTAAGAGAAAAATTGGGAAAATTGCAAGCAAAATGTTATAATGATAAATCAAGAGAAAAACTGGGAAAATTGCAAGCAAAACAGGTAAAAGAACATTTAATTTTTCCTGTACAAACTGAATGGGTGGAACGACGTTTGCTGAGACCACTAGTCACTAAGAAACTATACATATGTATTTTTATTTTAGCACTTGCCCTGTGCTTGGGATAAATTTTTCTATAAATTTAAAAGAAGGAAAAAAAACCCGCGTTAACGGGTCAGAAAGGAATTAAAAATTTCGCCACGGGACTTGAATCCTCAGTAGATCAATTGGTTAGAGCATTCGTCGGCTTGAGGCGAAAGGTTACAGGTTCAAATCCTGTCTGGGGCGAAATTTTTTCTTTCTTTTAAATTTATAGAAAAACTATACATATAACTAAAACTACTAATGGGATGCTTATAAAAGTTATGTATAACCATTTCAGAATTATTATATGTATCTTTCGAAAAAAATAATGATAATATTGCAGAGGTAATGAAATAACTGGAGTCGTGGTTTTGAAGAAAGATTTTCACCGCCTCGTTGGTCGAGTGGTTAACGTACTCGCCTAACCACACTGACCCACAGCAAGGCTTAGGTTTGATTCCCGCCAGGGGCAGGTATTTGTGTGATGAACATTTAGAAGTATTCATTTTCGGGTCTGGGTGTTTATCAAATTTAACCTGGTATCTATAAAAGTATTTCTATGTATTAGTATCGTTGACTAACACCCATAACACAAGCATACAATTTGCTTACTTTGGGGTTAAATTCAATTTATGTTATTTATTTATTTATCATTGCCATAAAACTATGTATTTCATGTAGTTATTCAGTTACAATGTTTTGAGCATTAACTTTTATAAGACAAATGTACTTCCTAATGTGCTTGTCTTGTTTAAACTTCTTGTGGGGCGTCAAGAGCTCGTTTAGTCGAAAAGTTAAAACTATTCGCATTAGTTGCTCAGTATTTCTGAGAATTTTGTAAAGCTGTAAAGCTTCTGAGTGGGTTTGAAAATTTGCTAGGCTACCTAATTTCAGGCTGGAAACATCAATTACCTTGCTTCATCCAGTTAATCAAACGTGAAGGTCATAACATTTAAAAAGTTTTTAATTTATCTTATACTACTACTTCGGCTTCGCGCGGGTATTAAATATACATATTAACCTTTCTCTTCAAGAACTTTATCTATTAAAAAAACCGCATCAAATCCGTTTCGTAGTTTTAAAGATTTAAGCATACAAAGGGAAAGAGGAAGCGACTTTGTTTTATACTATGTAGTGTAATAAGGAGTAATCCCAGTCCAACAAAAAGAAAAAATGGGTTTTTCCAATTTTCTACCTTCGGGCATATGGGCGTAAAGATGCCCTTGGTCATTACATCACTCGTGGACAAATTTTCCAAAATTGTTCTTTTTCTGTTTGGTTTGGAGAATGTTCATAATATGAAAACAATCATTCACATCTATCAATATTCACAGTTACAGACGGGACAGCGTCTGTCGGCTCAGCTAGTTATAAAAGTCAATACCTAGTGGGTATTTGCAGTAATTTAACTCGTATGTCAATAAAATCATTTGTATCAACAAGTAATATTGATTTCACTTTATTTATATAACAGGATTTACTATAAAACACTACAGCGCTATCAATGTAATACTAAGTAAAAAAAGGAAATAAGTAAGTATCTTCACGCCCTTATCCCAGAAGAAGTTGGCAGAGGCACAACCAGGGCACCCACGACTAGTCGAAGACACTAAGTCCCTTAATGTGATAGGTGGCAAGCCTATCGCCAATCGGGGGTATATATCCAATCCCGTCCAACATTTTTTTTCTTAGAAAATTGGGAAAACTTTCTACTTTTTTTACTCGATGCGAGAATCGGGAATCCGGGACTTCATACAGTCAAG
>NJDC01010608.1:60941-80270 GCA_002245475.1 Calephelis virginiensis | reverse complement strand
CTCTAGGCTGCGTGAATTTCTTACCATCAGGAAATCCACCTGCTTGTTTGCCTTCCATTATCATAAAAAAAGGTTTTTCATACATAGTATTATTGTAATAATATTGCTTTAAGGCATAAGTAAGTATCTTCACGCCCATATCCCCGAAGAGGTAGGCAGAGGCACAACCAGGGCACCCACGACTAGCCGAAGATACTAAGTCCCACAATGTGATAGGTGGCAAGCCTATCGCCAACCAGGCGCAGGCATGCTTTAAAGCATAACACGGAATTCCCGGTTTTAGGCCTATATACTCGGAAATAGAATTATGTCAATGTATTTTTTGGTATCGGGAAGCAAACAACCAGACGAGTTCTGAGATATATAAGAAATTTGTTTATACACTCACCTCGTTGGTCGAGGGTCTAGCTTACACGCCTAACACCGCCTAACGTCTAACGCCAACCGCGAGGCTCGGGTTCGATTCCTGCGAGGGCAGACTTTTGTGTTATAAACATTTAGATGTCAGCATTTCAGTGTCTGGGAGTTTATTTAATTTACTTTGGTATCTCTATTTAAATATTTCTATAACTAAACCAGTGAAACATTATCATATAATTTGCTAACTTAGGGGTTGTATTGAATTTTTAACATGTTCAAGAATATTTATTTATTACTAGCTACACGGTACGAACTTTGCTACTTATGTGACCGCATGAATGACAACACAACAAAACAAAAAAGAAAAAAAAAACAACTGAAAAAAGTTTTAATATGACAGCACAATCCCCATCTAAAAATGTTTCGATTTGACTGAAAAATACCCATTAACAAAATGGTGGATCATTTTATTGAATTCATTTGTTGCCAAAAATGTGATACATGACGAACCGCTTGACCGATTTTATGCAATCTTCATATAAACCATCTACTAAATAGTCCGACCAAAGCCTAAAAAGTTTGGATAGGTGAGCCCGTTCTAAAGTTATAAAATTATAACGAAAAGTGGCATTGATTTTTATAAAATATATAGATTATATTTATTACTAGCCGACTCAGCGAACTTTGTATCGCTTGACGTTGACATATGCCAACCGTTTGTATTAAAAAAAATGTTATTCACATTTTTCCCACAATTTTCCCATTTTTTCTCGTCGTAAGAACATTTACAATAACTAACTCAACAAAAAAAAAAAAAGATTAGCAAAATTGAATCAATTGTGATGCAAAGACCACAGGAAATGGGTATTCATTTTTTATACATACCTATATAGATAGATAAATTGTTACAATGTGTTAATTAATTAAAAAAATAATGCGTACGATTTGAAACACGTCTTACGTGTAACAATTTATTCTACGTAAATAATTATATCATTACATCTTAGTACCCTTTGGCTGACTTTTTACTCTTCTTCGGCTTTTCAGTGTCTTCGTCCCTACGCTTTTCCGTAGGTCTAGTCTTAGATTGTGTTGCGGGTAAGGGTGGGCCTTTAAATCTCACTGTTAACTGTACTACTCTTTCTGCTTCTCTTATACCACTTATTCTGGCTCCAGCAACGGTAGCATAGTGTCCCGGTACTGTCGCTTCGCCAGCGAATAGCAGAACAGGTGGGATCGAATCTCCTGGACCCGGTACCGGACAGGCTAGTGCGTGCTGAATGAGGCCATGAGAATTATTAGGCTCAAAAGAATAAGCTCCGTAGAAATACGGGTCTGACGCCCATTGCGATCTTAAAATACTTACTGGATAGGGAATGTATTTATTTCCAGTTGACAAACGCAAGACATCAGTTATACCTTCAGCGACATCTTTATCGCACAATGCTTCTACAGCTGCAGCCTCTTTGCCAACAACTAGAGCACACATCACATGATTGCTGTTAGGGACCACTTCCAATGACTTGATTCCTTGGGTCCAGTCGTTACGAGTACGTAACGGACGTTTAGAATCGAAGTTTAAATCTCCTTTATGCCAAAACCAAAAAGGGCGAGAATACTCTACATAAATTTTGTTACAGTGGCCCAATCCTAAACATCTTAGGGCATCAACTTTAGAAGCAGGTAATGCGGGACAAAACATTCGTGTAGCATTATTACATAAAACGCCAATCGATACCGTGATAATAACATAATCTGCTGGAAATTCTTCGCCATCTGTAGTATAAACAGTTGCTCGATATCCTTCTTTTTGACATGTGCCCCAATAAATACAATTTACTGGCTTGCAATAGCGTATTACACCCTCTGGAATTTGACGTAGTAATGGGGCCACAACACCAACTAAACCAAGTGGAACTCTTACCTCTCCTCCAGGCATATTCATGAAGTTGCCCAAATGATCAGCACAAAGCATCGCCGTGTCATCTCCGCATCGAGCACTCAACATGTGAGTTAAACCAAACATTATTCTTGCGGCATCATGCTGCTGTTCTTCTGGATACTCGTGAAGTTCCTGCTGTATTCTTAAACTCATAAAATTGATTAGTGAACCATGCTGCTTATTTCCACCAAGACAATATATTTGAGCCGCTTCTTGTTCTATTTGACGAAATTTGTAATAAGCAGTAATGGATGGGGATAAGGCCATATTCCCTTGAACGACACGATCGAAGATACCGGAACCAGGAACAGCAGGTCGAGGGGGAGATTCCGTTGCTGACATAGTATTAATGGATTTAACAGTCTTATTATCTGTTTTCCAATTTGCACCTAGCTCAGCGACAACATCTCCTAACCAACAGGAGCAGATTCTACCTCCAGGCCTAAAAGTATTTAGATTTTCAATATTAACTCAAGGAGATAGATTCTACAGAAAAAAATAAAAAATACCTTTCGTATGCTTCTAGGACGACAAAATTGCTTATTCCTCGTTGCGCAAGTCTTGCCGCAGCAGAAAGGCCTGCCATTCCAGCACCAATTATAACCACACGTGGTTCTGGGTAGCATTTTGTAGAATCACAAGCCTCTATTGAGCAAATAGCACGATCATTCAAATCGGGACCACAATCATATAGTGGTGCAGCTTTGTCTGCAATCCTAGAAGTTTATTAGGGTAGACAGATCTTTTGGAACAATGATACGCATGGATAAAAGTTTGACTTTTGTTTAACAAGTAAGATCAAAAAAAAACTTTTACAGTATCCTACTAATATTAGAAATGAGAAAGTTTTTAGAGAATGGATGGATGTGCTAAAATAAAAATACGTTGCGAGAAACGAAAGTTATGGCCATTCTAAAATGTGAATTTCATCTGTAATGATGAACTCATTTGGTGGGTACTCAAAATTGTGTATCTATAGGACATAACTACCCGCGTTAACGGGTTAGAAAGGAATTAAAAATTTTGCCACGGGACTTGAATCCTCAGTAGCTCAATTATTTAGAGCATTCGTCGGCTTGAGACGAAAGGTTACAGGTTCAAATCCTGTCTGGGGCGAAATTTTTTCTTTCTTTAAAATTTATAGGAATGGATGGATGTTTGGTAACCTTTCACGCACAAACTACTGAAAGGATTTAAATGAAACTTTACAGGAATATATAAAACAACAACAACAATTTATAAAAAATATTACTTATTGCATGTGCATAGCCGCAAGTGAAAGCTAATTCTGTATAATATTATGTATATGTTATGTATATGTACACCGCTTTCCTTAAATTTCCCTATAGTGTATGTAATAGCTAACACCATAAATTTAAACGGCTGTTATTTTTATTTTTCAAATTTCATTTTATTTACTAGAATGATTAAGACCATACCATCTTTTATGAATACATGATTTCATAAGCCTGCACAGACATGTTTTACTTAAAATTTGCATTTGCTTTTACAATTAAAAAAATCTCAAATATTTTACATTGAAAACTTGGAAATTTTGACTTTGAATTTGACGTTTTTTATGTCATACAGTGATTAATCACAGACTATAAGTAGTATAGTAAGAGAACTAGAGAGAAAGACAGAGAGAGAGAGAGAGAGAGAGAGAGAGAAAGCACTTACAGGCGATATATTAAATTAAATTCTGGGTAGTCTAAAATTTAATTTGCGCTTCTACATCGTCGTAATTCAAGCTTAAAAGCCATTGCGATTTGCTATCCCGGAGCGACACATTTTATTCTTTTATACAAAAGGGGACTGATAAAGAGGAACTGATGGCTTAATAAGCCTAGTCGATATCTGTCAATATCCCAAACTCCATCACGTCTTCTTTTGTCTTTGAGTAGATTATTATAAAAAGGAAGAAGTGTATGCTTGTGTAATATTGTACGGAGGATTCATTATTTGCTTCAAGTCAGGACTTCCCATAGATCATAAAATTGGACTGTAGGAAACCTCCTTGGTTAATAAGCCATTACCTTTAAAATACCTCTTTGGGATCTTTGCAGATATAAGAATCTTATTTTAGCCAAGGCACCCCAGGTGCAAAAAGAAAGTAGTGCTTGTAATAGTAATAAACAGTTTTAGGAATTGAAAAGTCAGCATTGGTCCTTAATTTTTTTTATACAAATACATAGGCAGAGATGAAACTAAAAGCTTCTTGTCAAAACATCAAAACATTCACGTCAAAACATTTGAATTAAATTCCGCATAAAGATAAATCCCCAAATTGGTCCAGGCTTCTTTGCAGAATCGACCATCTGCCTCCCTGAAAGGGGGTTTGTAAAAGGCAAAGCTTACCGTCACTTACACCTTAACATCTGTCTAGGTAGTAGTTTCACAGCGACTCGCCCGAGTTCGTACCAGCTCCTTATTCTTGCCGAAATAGTGTCCGTACTTGCCGTTAATTTGTTCCGGTTCGGAGGGCAAGGCTAGTAAACTTACTTTTGCTCGAGGCCTAACATTCCGGGCTCTGGTTGGCAGCGTGAATTTCTTGCCATCGGGAAATCCGTCTGCTTGTTTGCCTTCCAAGATCATAAAAAAATCAAAAAGTAGACGTTGAACCTGAAAACATCTTGTCAACCTATTTCCTAGAAGTAGTTAAGAATTCGTGAATAAGACATAGGAAAGATGAAGATGGGGGAGGGAAAAGGGGGAGGAAAGAGAGGGGAGGGAAAGTGCTAACCCCCAATATTTCTATAAGCGGCTTTTGTTTTATTTTTCCAATAAATGTAATGAGTAATGTGCTTTGGACAAAGTTCTCTGCAGGTGCAATGAAAAAAATGACACTCAGGAGGCTGCAAATCGATTTTCGAGTTCAAAATGGTATGATTTAAATAAAATTATCTTCACGCCCATATGCCCCAACAGGGAGGCAGAGGCACAGCCAGGTCAACCACGATTAAATGAAGATATTAATTTCCACAAAGTGATAGGTGGCAAGCCTATCAACAACTGGGCACATATCCAATCACGGGCAACGCTGTTTTTATTAGAAAATTGAAAGTACACATTATTTGTTGCCCGATAATATGATCACTAATCGGTATCAAACCCGAGGATAATGTTGATCGAAATGGTCGGTATAGGGAAAAATTTGCAAATTATTGTTCACAGACGTGAACAAAAATAAAAAAAAAGACAGATCGTGTACTTTATTTATACATTTATATTAAATATATAACTTATAAATAACGTTCAGATCCATACTTATTTGTAAATATCACAAGGTGTGAATGAACACTTATTTGGGACAAACAGTTATGTACGAGTTAGTGACAAAACTCATAAACATTCTTTTACTTTTGTATAAGTCCATAAAAACACGGTCAACTATTAACACATTAGCATTTTCTCGTAGCTACGCTTTCGTTAAGGTAATTTCATACCCTATAACCATTCAACAAATTTATCCATATTCATCAATACTTTTTTTCCGAAAACTATTCTCTAGCGTTATCTTTATAATATTTTTTTCGAAATTATTATTTCGTTAAGTTCCATTTCACGACGTGTGCTTTAGTCGCTTTTGCTTTATATTAAGCTGGAAACAGACCATTGAAAGCGGCTGATGGACGCAGCTTACAGCCGCGACATACAGAGTATCTAGTAAGCGAACGTACACTGAGCAGTGCAAACTATCGGACGTAAGTTTATTTTATTTTTTTATTTTTATCGGCGTTTAATTTGAGTCTTATCATGATTGTGGTGATTTGTATGCACTTGTTTTTGTTTTATTTTTCTTTTCTGTTCAGATTATTGACCATTAATTTTAATTAAGGTTATTTATTTTAGCATTAGTTATAATACATTGGTACCTACAGTTTAAGGTTTGATGGTGCTGCAAATTAATAAGAACAGTTGACTATTATTTATTGATATATATCACCCACAATTAAATTAAAATATAAATCTTCCATTCCTCTTATCCTGAGGCGCTGACAGAAAACCAGCGTTGCAGTACTACATTTTTTGCTGAGTCAGTACACCTTTTTCCAGAGGTGATACATAATAACAAGTATGTCGTTCCTGTACAAATTGTTAGCTTTAAGTTGGAACTACATTTTGTTTGTTTTCTTTATATGGTGTACTAATTATGTATAATTTCTGGTAATAAACGATTTCTATGTCTATGTCTAAGTTGCGGACGTGACCTTGAGCGTTCGGACGTCCGAAATATATCTGACCTGCTTTATGTTATCCGAAAGCGTCCATGGACGGTAAGTACAAACTAATCAGACGCGTCCGTAAGCCGCGGCCGATGTGTTTCCAGCTTTAATGTAATGTTAAACTTATTTTCCTTTGCGTCTACTACATCTTACTAGGTGGTAAAGTTTCGCAGTGACTCGCCCGGGTTGGTACCACCGCCTTACTTATTCCTGCCGCCATCACATCAATGCTTGCCGTTGTCGTATTCCGGTTCGGATCCGTTCGGTTTCCGGTTCCGTAAGATCGCTGGTGAACTTATTTTTGCATGAGGCGTAGGCGTAGGCTTACCGTCACTAACACCGTGATATCTTACCAGGTAGAGTTTCGCAGCGACTCGCCCCGATTGGTGCCACCGCCTTACCTTTTCCTGCCGCAATAACGTCAATGCTTGCCGTTGACGAGTTCCGGTTCGAAGGGTAAGATAGCCAGTTAACTTACACTTGCTCGAGGCCTAATATCCCGGCCTTATGTTGGCAACGTACTATTACCACCTTTGGTGTCTCTGGGCGGCGTGAATTTCTTACCATCAGGATATCCATCTGCTTGTTTGCCTTCCAATATCATAAAAAAAATCAATGTTCCTATGTTCACATATTTTTGTCAAACACGCGTGTTTGCTTGTTGCTTTGATGTAGTGCGAAATGTGAATGCCAGAAGAGAAACCAACTCAGAGATATGGCGATCCCATTATCAACTAGTGAAGTAATTAAATGATTTAAATAGCTGTATTATTAAGTAAGGGCAGTCAGTCAAATTAAATAATAGAATTCAACCGGATCGTTAATCCTAAGAGGCTCTCTCCCCGTGTTGGTCCGGGCTCCTTTGCAGAATAGACCATCTGCCTTCCTGTCAGGCAGCTCGTAAAAGGCGAGAATAGGCTTACACCGTGACATCTGACAAGGTGGTAGACTTTCACAGCGACTCACCCGGATTGGTACCACCGCCTTACCTATTCCTGCCGCCCTAACGTCATGACGTGTTCCGGTTCGGAGAGTAAGGTAGCCGGTAAACTTACTTCGCTCGATGCCTAATATCCCGGCCTCAGGTTGGTAACGCACCATTACCATCTTTGGTGTCTATAGGCGCCGTGTATTTCCTACCATCAGGAAATCCGACTGCTTGTTTGCCTTCCAATATCATAAAAAAATGCATTTGCAATAACATATTCAGTTTATGTCAGTGACGAGTATTTAGTACCATTATTAGGAAATCCATACTTATACGTGTCAAGAGTCTCCGAAACCGGCGTGTTCGTATGAAAAGGGTTATGAATGTGAAGGAAGCAAGACAGGTTTGTCAGGATCGTGAGGTCTGGCACTCGATACTCTCTGCCTACCCCGTAAGGGACTTGGCGTGAAGATATGTATGTATGTATGCATACTTATACAATGTGATTTTTCGAAACATGATAAACCGATAGTGAGGGTACTACACAAGCAATTATCGATAAAAATATAAAAATAAAATTTTGACACACGTTCCCACAAATACGCGCAAGTTTTTTTTTGTTAAGTTAAGTTTTTTTTTTGTTTTATGGTCTTGTTTTTTAATTCCGTGTTTTCTAAAATTAGTCTTGTCTGACGGCTAGAAAGTCCAGCTATCTAGGTAGAGGTAGCTAGGTAGGTTTAGTTAAAAAAATAACAATTTAAACCACGAAACCCTAGCAAAATGTTAAAATATGAGAAATTTGTAATGTTTCTTTAATCGATTTTTCTGTAACTTAAAAATTAGGTTTTGAGGTCAATTTATTTGCGTGTTTTAGTAAAGTTCAATAATTAAAAATATTGGTTAGTATACTCGTGTATAAAACGTTTTCGAATTCCAAATAAATTTCAGGTACAAGCATATTTTTGTCTAGTATCCGCACATTTCAGTTGACCAAGTTTTAAAAAATCAGGTTGTATAATCTTATTATAACAAAAAAAACGGGTTGTAACAAAAAACGGGTTGCACTTCAGGAGTGCCGGCAGAAGCGAAAACTTGAATATTAACATTGTGCATTTTTGGAATGGTTAGGGAATAATTTTGCACAAATTGTTTTATCGATATGAAAGTACTATCATTTATGTGCTAGAATACAATACTTATTAATTGCGTTAACGTACACAAACATGACAACACGAACATTGGCGCAAGCACCCTGCGCTGTCTTACGAGTTTTCGATCAGGTCACGTGTCCTGACGCTAGTTTAGAAGCTTTTACCCATTCCAAAAAAAGTGCGCAACGCCGCTGTAGAAGTTTCCACTTCAAAAAATGTGAAAGGCATTCAGTAGTGGACGGTAACAGGTTGATCAAATTGTAGCGTTGTCGACTAATGTACAAACGACCATTACTTTAACGTGATCAACAATTTGTTCGTGATTTTTTTTTCCAGCACTATCGGAAGCAGTCGGTCCAGAAGCGGTCCAACGTGTGGTATAAGTGTCGGCTGACAGTTGCGAGAGAATGATTCTCGTCAGGGTAGCTCTGAAAAAAATATGTTACTTCATTATGTGCACATTTAGTCTGCGTTCACTTTAAACAATCTATCTATATATAGATAATAAAATATATAATCTGTATGTTTAAAACTATGTAAGCAGAGATAAAAAAAATATTAGTATACTTGTATATATTATTGAAATGTTTCCGAATTTCAAATAAACTTTAGCCACAAGCATCTCGGCGCTAAATGTAGTACTCATTTTATAAATCTTATGTTATCCTGCTGAAGCTATTTGGCAAGCAGCTTAGAATTTTTGAAGAATAAATTCTGCTGGAAGCTAATTGGCAAACTCCTCATGAGTTTGCCAATCGGTGGTTTTACGAAAGACAAAATATAATAACCATTTGTTCGAACTCAATATCCTCCTGCTGCAGCTGCTTGGCGAGCTGCATGGAGTTCTGAAAGTGCACGTTGTCGTCCCCCGTCCCGTGCACCAGCAGAAAGCGGCGGCCGCGCAGCCGGTCGGCCAGCGGCAGCACGTCGGCGCGCTCGTAACCCGCGCGGTTGTTCTGCGGCGTGTCCATGTATCGCTCCGTGTAGATTGTATCTAAAGTACAAACATTTTTCTTAAAACATGACCACACCACAGCTTTATCAGTCTACAGTTTTACGCTGATTTGAACTCTGTGAAGTTTATACAGTAATGGTCTACACCGAAGCGCACAAATACCACTTTGTATATGGTCCATATGAATAAAGCTTTTTCGATTCCGATTCATGGAAGAGTTAATTAGTCAGTAGTAAAAATAAATCGGGTTTAATAACTTAGAACGAGTAGTCCAAAGGAATATTCGGAAGCGTCTACTTTACGTTTGCGTTTAGACGATTCAAAGTTGTGGTTTCATTTTGTTGTTTTTTTAAACACTAGCACAGTGATAAAGTATATCACACTAAAAGTGGTGGTTGGTGGCAGTGGACGGAAATTCACACCTTGCGTGAATAAGCGTGTCCTGTTACCGATAAAGCAAAATGGTAATTACCATAGTACAGCCACGACGTGACCGGCGCCACGGCGGCGGCGCAGGCGAGCAAGTGGCTATCGTCCTTCATCAGCATCATCGTCGACGTGAATCCACCGTAGCTCCAGCCCCATACGCCCACTCGCTTGGGGTCTATATACGCGTACAAACTTACAAGCTTGCTGAAAATACATATTTTAGTAAAAAAAAATTAGTAAGAATCTTCACGTCCACATCCCCAAAGAGGTTGGCAGAGACACAACCCGGCCAAAGACACTACCGCCAAACGGGCACAAATCCAATCCCGAGCAACATTTTTATTTTATTTGAAAATTTCAATAACCATATCTTTTTTAGTGCCCGACCCGGGGATCGAGCCATTTAGCGGTATGAGGAGCGTTTAAAAACATAACTGTATTGTAGTCACTTCACCCTATGCAACGCATCAGATACTAATAGTGTACATGCCTTATGTGTCTCCAATGACGAAATATTATGTATATCAAAACAGATTAAGATGCTTAATTTCGCGTAAATTTCATTGACATCTAATGGTAAATTTAAAGTGACTTCTTGACAGTCCTCGTGCATGCCATGTAAGTCATATTTTGTACTATCTTTGATAGTGATTTGCTTTTACATTTGTCTATATTCTATTTTTGGAATGGTATGGTGTTTTTTTGGCTGTAATTTCTGAAGTATAAAATTCATGAGATGGAAAAATGCATAGACTAATTTGTCAAATCCCTATTAAACAAAAGAATTTGTCAATTCGTTCTCAATTCATCAGTTTAGTATTTGATTATGAGAATTTATACTTTTTGAAATTATACTTCTTTAGGCGCGCCATGAAAAAAATATAAGAGTGAAATTTTAAGATCCGTCACACAAAAGTTACAATATGAAGTTTCAGCGGAGAACGCGATGCGTGCGCATCTGTTATGCAAAAGTAATATCACGAAGTTGCCTGCTTTAGAAACATTTTTCTACATCCACACACGTGATTTAGTTATATACAAGTGCGATTTATTTATTTTCCTTACAGATTCGCCGCGAGCGCGAGGCGATTGCTAAGCAACAGCAGTGCGGGTAGCGGGGCGGTAACATCACGGAGCGAGCCATAGCCGTGCGTATTCACGCGAGCGTCGTCATGCTGCCCGGATGTGTATTGAAAACCTACCAATAAGTTTGCAAGTTTTTTCGCCGGTTTTTCATATTAAATTATGCTTTAAAACGTTTTATATGTCTTAGAGGGCTATTAAGAGATAAAGTAAAATATGTGTCTCACTCCCCTTTTGTCTAATTAGTTTCTAAATAAAAATAAAAACATGTTTTTTTTATTTATGCTTACCTATCAAAAATTTAACATTTGAAATAAATAAAAGTTTTTGTGTTATAAAGGGTAAATAGATCTCTTATTTCTGAATAGCCATGGTAATGTCAGAACAGCAGTAATATTTTGTTTCTAGGGCACGTTTTTCTCGTAGGTATTTCATGTTCATAGAATTTGATACGTCATAATGAAGATGTCTAATCATGATTTAAAGCATATTCCATAACAACTGTTACAGATGTTAAGCTAGAAATATTTTAGTAATGTTTTACCCTTTACGTCAAACGGTATGAGTTTTAAAGTGAAATAAATTCAGAACGTAGTAGTCTGAAAAACTAGCAGTATATTTATTTGTATTATAGTGTATTACATACCGAATGGCAGCGAGAGTGTCAGTCACTTCGACAGTTCCCAGCGCATTATTGAGTGCATGCAACGCTTCCACTCCCATTGCCCCGGATCCTCTCACATCTATTGAAGCTACTATAAAACTTCTGTTGCTACTTAGATACGTGCTGTAGTATTCTGAAATCAGTTCAATGCTTTTTTATGTAACATTGAAAGGCAAACAAGCAGACTGGTTTCCTGATGGTAAGTAATTCACGCCGCCTCGACCTCGACCTCGAGCAAAAGTAAGTTTCCCGGCTAACTTATCCTCCAAACCCGAACACGTCAACGGCAAGCACTCACGTTATAGCGGAAGGAATAGGTAAGGCGCAATGTACTATTATCTAACATTAGCTGTCCCGGCGAACTTCGTTCCACCTGTTCAGTTTGTGTGGGAAACATTTATATGTTTTTCCTAGTTTCCTTGCAGTTTTCCCTTTTTTCTTTTTTTAACCTTCTCTGGACTTGAACAAATGATTCAAACCAAAATTAGCCAAATTAGTTCAGCCGTTCTTGAGTTTTATTGACACTAACAATTAGCAATTGATTTTTATACATATTATATTATTACCAAACAAGTCTTTAAATCGGTTCAAATCTTGATAAATAAATATATCACAACAAATTACTCAAATTGATCTAAAACCGAAGTGAGCTAATCATTTACTTGTGGTATGCTGTATAGGTTTTATTATCGATATCAATACATGAAAAATAGACACCTACAACTAAAAATTTAAATAGATGTCTGATCTATGATCATCACACAAATGGCTACCTCTGTCGGGAATAGATTCCGTAACTCGCAGGTAAACGATCACTATTAATTTTATAAATGCGAATATAAGTTTGTTTGTTTTAATTTTACGCGAAAACTACTTTACCAATCATTATGAAACTGAACACACGTCATGTTCTTGGACGTATTAAAAGTAACGTAAGATACTTTTTTAATAACTTGAATGTGTGCTAAGCCGTAGTTAGCACTGTTGCCGGTAAAACTGTCATGTCATGTCAAATATTCATCATTAATCATCATAAAAAATATAATATATCATTACAATTCATGATTTTTAATCACCAGGGTTTGTACAGCGTGAAATATTTTAATTTCAAATTCAAAATCTTAGTCGCAGACGTGAGAATATTAAAATATTTAAACATCTTTACAGTATTTTAACATAATGATATGCCTTTAACGTCTACTTACCTACTACTTACTTTTGAAGAAATCTAATGGTATGCTCTTGCAATGCAGTAGCTTTGACGGTTTTACTACATACATCAAGGCAAAACGTTTCGCGTGTCAAACTTCACGATCCTGACAAACCTTCCTTCCCATTAATTACCCCTTTCATAAAAACACGCCTTTTGATTTGATCGTGGAATGTCAACCCTGATCTCCCTGGGTGCCTACATCCACCCACATCCGCATTGAATATCTGCTTTGTCAATCTAATCAACTACGTTTTGCTATTAGTACTTCAAGTGTGTAGATGAGCATATAAGATTATCCCTCTCTACTAGTTCGCCATTACCTGATAAATCGTATAGATCTTTGACTCTAGTTGACCCTGGACCAGCATAGACTCGCACCACCATTGGATACTGCTTGCCTGCCTCCATTTCTGGTGGCAGCAGCAATTTAACGTGGGACATCACTCCACCATCTAAAGGCATTCGGTTGAACAGCACCATCGGCAGCTTATATTGCTTCAGTCTGCGGGACATCTTCGCGTTGGTTATTATTGGGTTGAATTCGTTTTTCTGAAAAACACAGCGTTTTTACCACTTTAAGAATTAAGCAAATATAATTAATTTCATTTAAATTTGTTACAGACTTCATAATGTAATAAATAACTGCAATTTATTTTTTTGTTTTATTAACTAATATCAGAAGTGGGAAAATAAGAAAAAAAAAATATTCATAGTTGGGACAGAACAGCACTGGTCGGCTCTGCTACTTTATTTGAATAATAAAAATTGATAAGAAAAATAAAATCAGCAAAACGAAATCTATACTAAAAGTAACGGAACTTTGTATAATAGTACTATTTAACAAAAAAATAAAAAATGCATAGCTTGCTACTTTTAAGGGTTTTTCAAATTAAAATTATTTGTATAAAATTACATAAATAGACTTCATTTCAAAACCAAAATATAATAATGTTAGTCAAACAAAAATGGCTAATGAATAATTTTTTTTAAAATAAATAGCATTTATGATAAGAAAATCAAATCAAAAGTGACTGGCCAAATAGAGTTAAAGACTATGTAAAGAACAAATTAGGTTAAAGATACTTAACTAAGCTTAGTTTAAGACAGAAAGTGGTGAATAGATTTCAAGAATTAAGCACTTAAGTGATAAAAATCAAACATACCTGTGTGTTAAATAAATAATAAGTAAATGGAACATTGATGGAGCTACACATGATGATCCCAAAACTTCCCTCTTTTGAAAATTTACCTTCCGCGCTGCTACAACTAGGCAAGTGGCAAGAAACACACTTGGTCTCACCCTTAGAAGATGCCCACAGTTGCCTCTGCCAAGGCTCGATTTCCGGGGAAAGAATGTAATACACCGTATCCGTATTCAGATCCCATCCAGCTATATCAGTTACTGTTCCATTTACGGGACTGAGGTCTTCAGTATCTAAAGTATCAAGGTTAAGACGCGCCACATGCTTAAATCTCCGACCTTCAAATGTTATGGGTTCGATATCAATCATTTTACTGCCTGTTTTGTCAAAATGCGCATCATTAATATCGATCCAGCCGTTTGGCTCAGAGCGTTCTTTCTGGATGACACATTTGTTTTCTCTTAAGTTACAATTGATCAATACGCTGATGTTTTGACGTCTATTCAGCCATAGTACACTAAGATTTTCGTCTGAGGCCCAAGCAACTCGTCCCAATATATGGTCCTCTCCAACGCTGTTAGGCGCTGGTATTTCAAAAGCTTTTGTTTCTTCCGAATAATCCAGTTTATAGACTCGAAGTCCAACTTGAGGGTTAGTGCGGCCCGACTGGAAAAAATAAAAAATGTTTCAAATGTTAAAACATTAATTCAATAACACAAAAATCTGGACATTAATACAAATTTATCTAAACCTTAAATACAAGGTTTTTTAAATGGGCGTTGCTGGATGATTGCATCCTATTGAATATTTAAATAAATTCATCACACAAATGGCTCAAAGATTGATATAAATGAAACTAATAATTCAAACCGATATCACTATCTAGGTGGGATCGATAATGCTCTATGACGAGAGAAGATTTAACCCGCTTCTTCATGGATATGTGCAACTTAATCACCAGTCACAATATTTTCTTGTTTCTGCAAAACATGCCAGTTTGTTTTTATGAAGAGACGAATAGTACGAAATAGACGTAGCCAATATAGCTTTTTATGATGCGTTTTTTTTATGATAATGGAATGCAAACAAGCAGACGCATTTCTTGATGGTAAGAAATTCACGCCGCCTAGAGACACAAAAGGTGGTAATGGTGCGTTGCCTGAGGCCGGGATGTTAGGCCTCGAGCAAAAGTAAGTACGAGTATATCGGCTACCTTACCCTCCGAACCGGAACACATTAACGGCAAGCACTGACGTTATGGCGTTATTACGTTAACAAATATAACCGTTTTCTTCAGTAATTATTCAGACTAACCTACTCTATATACGGGAATACGAGAGCAGCAAGCTTTACCATTACAATTAGTAAGGCGATAGAATTGTTGCAGGACTCTTCTTGTCCTCTTCTTCTTTTACAAAACAATATACCTACTTACCTTGGGATATTTGAAGCGAACCAGTTCAGGGTATGGGTTGTTATAGTCAGAAGGTTCTCCGTAAAGAGGATACACGACCGTGTCCACCTCTGTGTCGTTAAACGATGCGATGGCCAGATATGTCCCTTTTGGTGAAAACCACATCGCGTTTGGATCATTTAGCACTTCCTCTGTAAAGGAGAAGTTAGAAATTTGTAGATTTTTATCACCGCATAGAAACAGAAAGTTTCCCAGGTGGTAGTTAATGGTGTACTTCGAATTTGTTGATAGCAAAGGTCGGTGCATTGTCAACCTGTTAAGCCACATGTGTAAGCTTACTACTAACTTTCATGCTAGCAGAATCAAAAAAAATCTTTTCCATCTTGTCAAAGTTTCGATATTTGTGACAAAAAGTCATAATCATCCATCACTGCAAAGCTTTTGCTGATAGGGAAGCAGTTACATATTTTGGTGGGGCCAAGACAGGGTATAATTTCTTTTAAATGACTAATGTGTTGCAAACCTATTTTTTACTATGCTCACTTTACATGCTAACAGGCTTCTTGCCTCTGTGATCTAGCGGTCTGGTGTGGGACTTGACTTCTTGGGCCCCGGGTTCGATTCTTGGATTGGGCAACAAAAAAAAATAGAAAATTTTCAATTTTCTAATAAAAATGACGTTGCCTGGGATTGGACATGTGCTTGGTTGGCGATAGCCTTGCCACCTATCACATTGTTGAACTTAGTGTCTTCGGCTAGTCGTGGGTATCTTGATATGCTTCTGCCTATCTCTTCAGGGATATAGATGTGAAGATACTAGCACACTGTAATATGCTCCGAAAATAACATAATATATAAGGTTATTACATAACTGTTTAGGTAACATTAAGTTAAGGTACATAAAGGTGACCTTATCACTTCAGAGAAACTTTTGCCAGGCAGCCTTAGGATGAAGGGTACAACTTATGTATTTAGCACTAAGAAAAGGGTTCTTTGAGGAAGCATTTGTACTTAACCTACTACGCAGCAAAATCACTACATATTATAAAACAAAGTCGCTTCATTTGTCCCTATGTCCATTTGTATGCTTAAATCTTTTAAACTTCGCAACGGATTTAATGCGGGTTATTTAATAGATGAAGTGTTTAAAGAGGAAGGTTTTTTATATTTTTTTAGATATATTTTAGTTATTTCATATAAGTTTCTCAGTAAGAAATATCAACACTTCAATCGGGGAATTTTGTCACATATTTTGATATCGTTTGTAGCAGCCTGAAAACAAATCCTATGGAAGTATTACGTGCCTTCGTAAATCCAGTCGGTGATGCCGTAATACACCTCCCCTGGGACTCCTTCAGTTGTGAGGGTGTTAATGATGTTAGGGTATGCCACATCGGGTACATGGTACACGTTGTTATCTTGCACATACGCGATCTGGTTGCGGCTACTCCATATAACTTCTTGTAGAGGCCCCTCACCCAACTTAGATACAGTCCTGGTAAAAATAAAATCTATATATTGATAAGTGATGCCAAAACTTTGGACCCCTTTTTACTAAAAGGAGCATAAAATTTGGCACACTTATAGTTTATGTGTGGGAGAAGTTCAGAACGCTAATATTTTTCAATAATAATGCTTCTAAAGCACATTAAATCAATAAATAAAACATTACCCACACTACCATGCATTTGACACACACAAACTTATTACACACAATATTGATGATATCGATAAAATATCACAGATGGCGCATTAAGAAGTTTGGAAACAAAGTAGTTGGTCTTGAGAAATGAAGATGGCGTTCTTATTAACAGGATATTAAAATTTGTTATGGTCGAATTCCGACTAACGGGTGACCACTAGTACATATAAATATTCTCCAAACATTTGTTACTCGTATGCACAGGATTCGATTTAAAAGTCCTTAAGTTTTCAGTTCAGTTGCGAATTAATAACGATGTCAGAATGTTTCAAATCGGGAACATGATGCAATACATTGTTTAATTCCACTGATTTCCACCTTCGAACATCGCGTCAGAGCTTAAGGTATAAAGCATCATCTTGAAGCGTGGCGATCTACAACTGTGCGATTCCGAAGACATTTCTTACCCCGCATAACAAACAAGTTTCATAACGACCCGCATAACAACCTTCAAGAAAAGAGCGTACTCATTTCTTAAAGGTCGGCAACACATCTGTGATACTCCTGGTGTTACGAATGTCCGTGGGCGGAGGTGATCACTTTCCATCAGGTGACCCACTTGCTCGTTTGCCTCCTCTTCTATAAAAAAAAATATTATAAAATGATACAAGTTAATGTTTACACAGCAACACACGAAATCATCTTACTCGTAATGAAACCGCATCGCATGTGTGCGTATTGTATTTGTTCGCTAATGGTTGGTGCGTACGCGTCATGTAGAAGCACGTTACGTGCACTGTGGCACTTCCGCTTTTGCCATTTCTAGTCATTAAATGTTATTAAATATGGAAAGAACAACAACAACCTCTATTATACATAAAAATCTATTTTTGCTAGGGTTAGCGTGCTCTACTCGGCACATAATAATAACATTGCTAACGCGACTTGAAACATGCATTAGCTAACGTTGGTTTTTATGCCTTCTATATTTTAGTATTTAAGAGAGGCCTTTTACTCAATTTGGATATAGGCATAAAAACAACTATTATTAACAAGCTGTACCGGCAAACTTCGTTCCACCTGTTCAGCTTGTGTGGGAAAAATAAAAATGTGTTTTTTTCTAGTTTCTTTGCAGTTGAACTGATTAAAAAGTATCCTAGATCCGTCTCCTGGTTCTAAGCTACCTCCAAGTCAATTTCCCGTAAAATCCCTTCAGCCGTTCTCGAGTTATAAATAGTGTAACTAGCACTTCCGACTTCCTTTCAAATATATACAAATTAAGGACCAAATGTCAGAAATGGGACAACGCTGATAAACAAAGAGCTAAGTCTACCACTCTGATAATAATATCACTCAAATAAAGAATCACTTTCAAGCTTCAGAAGCGTAAAACTGTTTATAGGGAACTAAATAAAACACGTTCCAATTAAATTAATTACGGATATCGCAGCAAAACTAAAAGTTGCAAGCAGTTGCATTATATAACTCTTGATAAGGTAACTCACTTTACTTATTGAACATTTATTACTTCCTACTACAGTCATACTTGTTCTCGCAAACTTGTTATTCGATTGTTGACGGTTAATCCAAATAAAATTATTTAATTTGATTTCCAGCCAAAAAATGTTTACGTCTTATGACGCGACAAAACAGGAAAGACAATGCATTATTAATGAATTGGACTTAGCGGATTCTAAATTAAATAATTTCATTTAGGTAGATTTAAGTACAGATTTCCTCAAATTAACGTCTTCTTCTATCAAGTAATTCAATAAATTATTAAAACTCCATGTATTTTATATTACTATACATTAAATTCACATTTAATAATTTAAGGCAACAATATTTCTTGAATGATGACTTACAGTCAACAAAATTTAAATATTTCCCTCGACATCCCTAGAATCCCATCATCATGAGATCCAGACTACTGGGCAATGGTTTGATCGATGGAAAGTACGCAGTTTAAAAAAACTGTTCAAAAATGACTAAGCGAACTAAGCGAAAAGGTAGTGATACTTTTGATCTCCCCGGTGGCAGGTTGGCTCTTTGGTCTGGTGTACCACAGAGCGATCACGCCAGCGCTGGGGTAGGTATCATTTTATCGTCTCGTGAAAGAGTATGGTTTGATTGGTCCGAGACTGCTCTGGGTCCGTATTAAACTAGGAGTCACGCGAGTT
>NJDC01010608.1:47876-60345 GCA_002245475.1 Calephelis virginiensis | reverse complement strand
GTCCTACAATTCCGGGAGTCGCAATTTTTGTAGGAAATTTCCTCCTCTTTCTGAATCTTTTTTCAAATTTGAAAAATCTTTGTTATATATTTGCAAAAAACTAAACCCCCCTTTTTAGTTAATTGTTAATAACTTTTGTAATTTTTATTTTCGGAACTTCATTGTTTTTTGAAACTATCTAAATGCCATTCCGAACCGAATGACACCTCAATCATAATTTTCGAAGACTGCTGAAAAAAGTTGACCAAAAGGGCACTTGTTGACTAGACTAAATAGTAAAAGGTGCCGATCAAAGTTAAAGATTTTTTTTTACCTGTTCTCACGATTGTAGATATGATAGTCCGCTATGTCGGAGTGCCGGTACAGCTGTAACAAAAACAACCGAATTAATCGAACAAAAAATACTTCTAAAATTGGAAGCATTAGCAAAAAAGGTAGCTATCCCCATCACGTTAATATGAACTTTTTTTTAATATCTAGCTGCGCCGATAAGCGTTGTACTCACATAACAATTGAACTTTTTTTTCTTTTTTTTTAGCGTATATACAGGGTTACTTTAAAAGGACCAGACAAGTTTTATTATAAGGGGTTATAGGCATAAATGGTAATGAATTTAAATAGTATTGCCAAATTGTAATGTTTACTTTTATAAATATCCATTTAAAACTGCGTCATGACGTCACCAGCCAGCGCATGCGAGTGCGCTCGGTGGGAACCAGTTTTATGCTTTGTTTACGTTATAACCATGCATCTTGTATTTTGAGTTGCATAAAAATTAAAGAATTGATTATTGAATAGATCGAAAGTGTTATTGATTCCGAAACGTTTCTCTTACTGGTACTTTAAATGTCACATTGTATAATGATAAGACATCGAACAACTCATGACTCTTCTAATGGTTAGAGACAGCCGTGACATAGACACCTTAGTTAAGCCGCTATGTGGCCAGGATGCTAAGCCTATTGTGCAAGTAAACCAGCTATCCTACCCTCTAGACCGGAACTTGACGGTCATTATGGCGGTAATGGGTAATGCATTGGATCCCTACCAGGGCAAGTTGCTTCTCAACACTCTACCACGAGTTTCTTGTTGGTGAGGCAAACAAGGCTCTTTGCCTAAACCGGACGGCAGATGATCTTTTCTACACAGAAGACCAGATGAGCACGGCGGAAAAACTAAAAGTAATCTATCTATAAATATTCAAAAAGCATCATGAACAATATACTTGTAGATGCAGGTTCACATTGTATATTACTATAAATCATCACAATTAATACGCGATATTTATGCACCTTTTGTGGAATACCTTGAGTTAAATGAGAAGGTTTAACCCTGTCCCGCATAAATGCTACCGTTGTTAGGTATTACTATTATTATTACCCGCACTCTTTATCTAAACACTAATCAATTAATCTTAGTCCACAAAATAATATTTAGTATACCACTATGCTTAACAGATTTTGATCATTAATAATTTGTGCCTATTTTCATCATATCATATTCGATTTTCATCATATTGCCACTAATAGCTATAATAAGTGTGTAACTAGTGTCCATGGAACTTTTGTTAAAAGACGGAACTTTTTACAATTGTAGGCAAAGACATTCAAGAAGGGTACTTCAATCCGGCACAAGGAATAGCTGTCATTTTGGACCGCACATCCTCTCTAACGCAGTAGTATATTAATAGAGGTTTTTATCTAGACAGTTATAATAACTGGTTGTGATAATCCTAATATTAAAAATTTTCGATAACCCCCGACGAAACCTTTACGTTATATGGCTAAGAACAGTCTTGATCACGTCAGCTTTTAAACAAAAAAAAACTGCATCTAAATGCATCCAAAAGTTATAATGCCGTAGACATATACACACAAACATACGCCATGTGCATGCAAACACAAACACACACACACGTGAATCATATAATACTCCTAACTTTTGCGACGGGGGTTAAAGTTAAAGTGATAATCGGAAGATAGAAAGGAAGTTGTCTCCAAGGTCAACTTTAATGGAAGGCGTGTTTACAACCATCAGAACAGCACTACATAGTATAAAACAAACACGCTTCCTCTGTCTCTATGTATTTGTATGCTTATATCTTCAAAACTATGCAACGGATTTTGATGCGGTTTTTTTTAATAGATAAAGTGATTGAAGAGTAAGGTTCATATTATGTATATTTCATAACCTCTACTATTTCATAATCTTACTAGGTGGTAGAGTTCCGCAGCAACTCGTCCAGATTGGTACCACCGCCTTACCTATATTCCTGCCACCATAACGTCATGAGGTGTTCCAGTTTGAAGGGTAAGGTAGGCAGTAAACTTACTTTTGCTCGAGGCCTATCATCCCGGATTCAAGTTGGCAACCGACCATTACCACCTTTGGTGTCTTTAGGCGGCGTGAATTTCTTACCATCAGGAAATCAGTCTGCTTGTTTGCCTTCCAATATCATAAAAAAACCGTGCGAAGCAGGGGCGGGCCACTAGTCTTTAAGTAGGTAGGTAGGTTTATTAGTAGGAAAAGAATCCAATAATTTAAATTGTTTGTTGTCAGTCGGTGTTTTCAGGCCTAGATTAGTCAACAGACAGCCAGGTTTGGTACCACTGCCTTATCTTCTTTGCCTGCTGCTCAATGCTTGTTTTTATAATATTTTGGTTTGGAGGGATGGGTAACCACTGAAGTTAGTAGTACCTGAAACATCTTTAACATCTTTTTTATCTATGAGCAAAAAGTATTTCTTACATTTAAGAATTTTATCTACTTATTTGCTAATTACATAACCAAAAATTTATTTGATGCATAAAAATACATACATTAAATATGCATTTTTTGTCTAGAATATCTTCAACACAGCAATAGCTTTATCTCAGTTTTAAACTTTGTTTTCTTTCTTGCAGTCGTCTGCTTAATTTATTGTTTTTGTAGTTTCGGTAAAAAATTGGCCATATATTAAGGCAATTAATAAAAGGTTTCCAGTCTCTGAAGACAACTTAGTTTAAAAATACTTTTATAAAACGAGACGACTTTTCTCGTTTTCAAATAAAAATTTACTTTTAATTAACTATGAAAGGTTTATGAGTACTAACAAAATTACTTTATGTGTAATTAAAACTTTTCAAGTTGAAAAGCACGTAAATTGCTCTCCCAAGTCACAATTTAATTAAGAAAATGTTAAGAAGCTTGTATGGCAAAGACATCTTTATTAAAAGGTGTTAAAGTTACATATTAGCATTACAAATAACCCCAGAACAGTGATACAGTGGAGAGGTTATTTGTGGATTTTAATTTCAAATTTTATAATTTGTTATTTTGCCATAATACAAAACTAGAGATGATAGAGATACTAAACTTATAATGTGACGATTCCATCATTCGGTGGGATGAGTTAGTAATTTATCTGTTGTCTTTATTGTACAAACTAATTTAATAAATATATAAATTACGTGTCACGTTATTTGTCCGTGATGTGTCTCATAAACTACTTATTTTATTTCAATTTCATTTTCGATTTAAATCAAATTTGCACACGCTGTGCAGTTTGATCCAACTTGAATGGTAGGATGAAGTGTCAGGCAACAAAAAGAAAATTGGGTCTTTCCAATTTTCTAACAAAAAAAAACGTTGCTCGGGATTGGAAATGTGCCCGGTTGGCGATAGGTTTGCCACCTATCACATTGTGGGACTTAGTGTCTTCGGCTAGTCATGGGTGCCCTGATTGTGCCTCTGCCTACCCCTTCGGGGATATGGGCGTGAAGATGCTGAATGGTAGGGTAGCTTACATCTCAATTTATGATCAACAAAATTACCATCCAAGCGAAGCCCGAACAGGCAGTTAGTAGGTAATAAAGTTAGAATATAATTATAGATAATCCCACAAGTAAACTATCCTACGAATCTGACTAAGCGGTCAGTTTTTACAAAGACAGGCCTGGGATAGTAGCGGTATATCGACGTTATAGCGGTAGGTATCGTCCTACCCCTATAACGTCAGGTCTCACTATTGTCATATTCCGGTTCGGATGGTGCAGGGTAATTTATAAATTTTACAGTAACAGGGAACTATATAGGTATTAGGTTATCTATATTTGTATTATTTACTAGGACCTCCAAGCATTAACATATTTATTAAAAAGACGCCTGCGAATGTCTCTTTAGTGTTGTTTGGTCTAGGTATAGAGGTGACTTGTGTTTTATCCCGTTAGGAACCCTGGCCTTCCTATAGGTTTGTGCTTAAAAGTATTATACAATACCTTTTCTAGCGCTAGCAGTTTTATTATTATTCTCACTATTGTCATACTCCGGTTCGGTTGGTTCTGGATAATTTGTAAATTTTACAGCACTGTCACTGCTCTATGCGTCGCTTTGTGCAGGCCGGCCTCATTGCACGTGCACATAACTTGTGCGTTTATGTATGAGCGTTTCTGGGAAATTAATTAGGAAAAACCGAACTCATGCGAAGTTACCGTCACTGGCCAGTAAAAAAAATCAAACCCTAGTGACAAACCGTTTCGTGAAAAACGCCCAATGCTTACATAGAGTCGTTCTGCCAGTTTGTGTCCACTGAGTGGAGCTTTCAGGTTTGAAGTAAAATATAAAAATGTCCTAGATGTAGTTTTGAATTATCTAACATTATAACCCGTCCGTAGTATAGTCTATTTTAGGATGAAGCTAAGTTTTAGCCAAAATTTCGAGTGATTATTTTTAATATTTAAAATAACCAACTTAAGGCGATTTCGCCACTTCACGTCCACAATTTTTTTTTTTTGCGCGGACAAGTTTGCGGACGCATGCTATGCCTTTACCGTCACCGGCCAGTAGAAAAACAGAGCTCTGGCGATAAACCATTTCACGAAAAACACCCATTGCTTACATAGGGTTGTTTCGCCAGTTCGCGTCCACTTAGTGAAGTTTGCGGGTTTGAGGTAAAATATAAAAATGTTCTAGATCTAGTTTTGAATTATCTAATATAATAACCCATCCGTAGTATAGTCTTTTTTAGGATGAAGCTAAGTTTTAGCCAAAATGTCTAGTGATTATTTTTTAATTATCAAAATAAGGCAATTTCGCCAGTTCGCGTCTACAAATTTCAAATTGCGTTCATGCATGGACCCGGTTTGCGGACGCATGCTATGCCTCTACCTTCACCAGCCAATAGAAAAACAGAGCCCTGTCGACAAACCGTTAGGTACGCGAAAAACGTCCATTGCTTAGAATCATTTCGCCAGTTCGCGTCCATAAATTCTAGATTGCGTCCACGCATGGACCAGTTTGCGGGCGCCTTTTCCGTCACGGGCCAGTAGAAAAACGAGTGAAAAACGCCCATTGGTTACATAGTTCGATGTTATTTGACACAGGTATTACAGGAATCCGTCACATTTCGATCGCTAATTGCTATTACATAAAAACCGTGGCGGTATGATTGCTAGATATTGAAATGATTTACGACCACAGATTTACAGTTGGTCGTATGAAAATATATGCTTACTTTTTTGGTTCCAGACTGCAGCAAAAAATACTTCTGGTCGTTTGAGAAAGATGTAAGGAAGAGGTCGTGAGCCGGAGACGGGAACAAATTAGCCTGAAAAAATTAAATAAAATTTGAATCTCTAGACATGTCTTATTAAACTTAACTATAAAATAAGCAAGTTATAGATTACACTTTTATTATATGGGAAGGCAAATAAGCAAACGGATATCCTGATAGAAATACATTCAAGCCGCCTAAGGTGGTACTTATGCGTTGGCAACCTGAGATTAAGCTTCGAGCGGCAGTAAGTTTATCTTCTATTTTATCCTCCGAATCGGAACACGACAACAGCGAGCAAGCTTGCTTGAGACTACTTGCTCCTCGTGACTCGAACTAATCTCATAAGTAATGTACAAATATTAAGTGTTATACTTTGTAGACATTGAATTATTGGCAATAAAAACAAATCTGCCCAGTGTATTTTACCGGATTTCTGATGAGTTTCTTAATGGTCGATTTGCGATCCGGTTTATTTATATATCACAAGAACGGCTTGTATGGCATATCTTAAAACTGTTTTATTTTTAACTGACTTCATTTTTGAATTGGCTATTCATTCGACAGTGTGTTTTTTTTTATTTTTATGTTTTTGTTACACTTGGCCAATATCCTTATAAAACAATTTTGATGGTTATTTCTTGGAAAGGTAGGTTATAAATACGATATATTCTTATATATGTTTTATTTATTATACATACCTACCACGATCTGACTAGTATTTTTTGTGTTATATCTAGTGCACAAATGTTCAAATTTATGCATTATTAATTTTAACTCAACTTATAGGACAATCTCGGATCAAATTATCTTAGTTTTAAGATATTTTTCAAAAAAAAGTTTGAGAGGTGGTATTAAAATAGGACTCAGATTTAGCAGTTTTACTGCGCTTAAATGAATGAATGTTATACGACAGTAAGACTTAATTGTAATAAAATCCTGTAAAACTATAAACATTTAAATATTCTTTTATATAAAAATCAATTGCTGTTTGCTAGTTTAGTTACTTTTGCTCGAGGCCTTAGGTTGGCAACGCACCATTACCACCATTGGTGTCTGCGGCGTGAATTTCTTACCATCAGGAAGTCCGTCTGCTTGTTTGCCTTCCATTATCATTAAAAAAGTCTGGCTAAAAGTAGAGAACAACTGGACTGATTTGTTTAACTTTGATTTTGAAATATTTATGAAAGTTCAGAGAAGGTTTAAAAGGTAAAAAAAGGAAAAACTGAGAGGCAACTAGGAAAAACAATTTTAAGTTTTAAGTTCGTCGGGATAGCTAGTAACATAATACGAGTATAAAACGCTTACCAATTCCGTGAAATTCATTATTGTGTGTAGTACACCGGTTTTGGCGTCGAATTTTTTTATACCCTCTGAGTCTGTAACCGCATACTCGTGATCTAAAAAATTGTGATTTATTTTAATTGTTAGATATCTAGATAAGATAAAGTCGGTATCTACAAGTGGTAAGAGATATTTATAAATACTAGTGGTCACCCATTGGTCGTTTGACTATAATAAAAAAAGTATCTTCACGCCCATATCCCCAAAGAGGTAGGCAGAGGTACAACCAAGGCACCCACGACTAGCCGAAGACACTAAGTCCCATTGACTATAATAAATTTTAATATCTTGTTGATAAGAACGCCATCTTCATTGTTCAAGACCAACTACTTTGTTTCCAAATTTTTTAGAGCGCCATCTGTGATCTTTTATCGTTATCATTAATATATTTGTTTGTGTCAAATGCATGGTAATGTGGGTATTGTTTTATTTATTGATTTAATGTTCTTTATAAGCATTAATTGAAAAATGTTAGCGTTCTGCACTTCTCCTATAAGTGTGCCAAATTTTATGCTCCTGCGTCCGCGAAATTTTTATACGCGGCGGACTTATATGGAAATTTACATCTCTAATGTTTGACCTCGTAGAATATTTTTACAATTATATAATATTTAGTAACTTTAACTTAATTATTAGTAATTTCAAATAGGCAACAATGTAACAAAGACTAAAACGGGAACGTGTGAAAAATAATCTTACGTTGACTGTCTAGATTATCACTAACATAAAGATTCCGGTAAGTAGGTACAAGTACAACAGTCTGTGTACTTATATAAATGCCTTAATTACGCAAACTGCTTATGTTTTTTCTAAAAAAGCGATAACATTGGTAGTAATTCTGCTGTTCACAAACTTATTTTAGATGTATGCTATCTTTTTCAAATAAAACAAAAACAAAACAGATTAAACGTTTAAGACATGATTAGATTAGTCCGAACATATCAAATTGTGATGTTTTAAATCAACGTTCTCCGAATGCTAGATTAAACGTGAACGGTGAAAGGTAGAAATGGCGTGTACGGTCTAATTTGACAGCACTAAAAGTGTTTTGTCTCTTTCTGTTACTTTCGTTGAAAGAAGACAGCGAAAACTTAAAATTAGTTTAGTTAGTGAGTGTTTAAAGTCATACTGCGATACGAAAACAAAAAAAAATCGTTAAATAAACTATTTAGCGCCATCACTTAACAGATGCAATTAAAACATCAGATTTACTGGGCATAAAGATAAACATATGTTTTCAATATGACAAAAAACTGCTCATAAACGTATGAAAGCATAACTGAATTATCTGTGCCACTTTTCTTTTTTTATTCAAATTACTTGGAGTCGCGCATACGTTAATAAAATACTAGCAGCTGTTGGTTTAATTCCATTCTCACACACAATATGTCATAAATTTTAATAATAAATTTGTATAATTTTAAATATATTTGCACACCACAACGTGGAAGAATATGTTGGTATTAACAAATATCTTTTGTAACATCTTTTTACATACATATTCAGCAAATAAATAAATTTCATTTTCAAATAATTTAACTAGTTATAAATATGAATAATTGTCTTTAAAGTTAAAGTGTATGTAATTAAATATTTTTTTTATTAATATTAAAATATTTGCACACCAAAATATGGCAGAATTTGTTGATATACGAGTACTTAAATATTTTTATAACATCTCATTTACACACATATTCCGCAAATAATAATTTTCTTTCTCTTTCTTTCTCTTTTCGTACTGAAGAATGTTATTCTTCATTAGGACGTAAGGGAATTTACATATAACTAGTGGTCACCCATTGGTCGAAATTCGACTATAATAAATTTTAATACCTTGTTGATAACAACGACATCATCTTTTCTCAAGACGACCAACTACTTTGTTTCCAAACTTTTTTCCAAACTGTGATATTTTATCTTTATCATCAATATATTTGTTTGTGTGTGTCAAATGCATGGTAGTGTGGGTAATAATAATTTTATTAATTGATTTAATGTACTTTATAAAAAATATTATTGAAAAATATTAGCGTTCTGCACTTCTCCTACACATAAGCTATAAGCGTGCCAAATTTTATGCTCCTGCGTCCGCGCAATTTTCGTGAAAAGGAGTCGAAAGTTTTGGCATCACGTATTAATATAATAATAATAAAACTTTATTGTACAAAAAAACATATTAAAAGTACTACAACTATTACAACAGCAAGTAGATTATTTATACAAATGGCGGTTTTATCGCTATAATGAGCGATTTCTTCCAAACAACCAGAATTCAGAAAAAGAAATATACAAATAAGGAAAAAGTACAACATTAAAAAAAGAGAGAAAATAGTTACAATACATTAATACATAAAATAAATAACAACTAAGTATCTAATCTAGTTACAAAATAACACTAAGTAAATAATTAAATATTAGTATCTACACGCCCATATCCCCGAAGCGGTAGGGAGAGGCACAACCAGGGCAGCCACGACTAGCCGAAGATAATAAGTCCCACAATGTGATAGGTGGCAAGCCAACCGGGCACATATCCTATCCCAGGCAACATTTTTTTTTAATTAGAAAATTTGGAAAAAACCCAATTTTCTTTTTGTTGCCCGTCTCGGGATTCGAACCCGGGACCTCATGCAGTCAAGTCCAACAACTGAACCGCTAGACCACAGAGGCGATTATATATAATTAAATATCAAAACGATATACATTACGGTAAATATTTGCCATAATCTAGATCCTGACAGTGAAAACATTCCCCGATGCTTACTACGACTATAATGACTTAAGGTAAAATTCCTTTACCATTTTCTTAAAACATTTTTACTTTCTGTCTTTCTTATTGCTACAGGGAGAGCATTCCAAAGTTTTGTAGCTTGTACTGTAAAACAAGTCTTATAAAATTTTGTATTATTTTTTGTAATTTTTAATAGGAGTCTTTTAGCTGTTATAATTTTCCTCGTGTTTGTGACCATCTGTTTCCTTGCTTAGCAGCTTGTTTAACCTGAACATAGGTTAAATTAGCCATTATTTATAAGGTATTAAGACCATGTTATGTATCTTGGCCGGGTATCCAAACCCCTCAGTAACTAGTGTTATATTATTTTCTCTCAACACCAGAAGAGCCGTGTAGCTCGCTGTCTTGCAATAAGGCTCAATGCCAGACCTAGCATGTTTTCTTGTTATTTGAAAGTATTTTTCTGTATTTTATTTGTACTACAAACTTTGACATAGGACAAGAAATTTTATCGACGTTTGTCATTACAGAATTTTACAACTCTAACATTGTCTTGTTAATGTTTAACTACGCCAACAAAATGTTTTCTGTCTTTGAAAATAGACAGTTTTGCTGCTCGTAGATATTTTTTGTGTTGAAAGAATTCAAAGAAGCAGAATACACTTCTGATTTTAAAAGGAATTCGTCGCCTATAAACCCAACATATTTAACTATTTATTGTACACAACAGATGATAAAAATTAAACTTAGAAGTAAACAAAACCAAGTATAAAAGGCCAGCTTATCTAAACTTATGATATATCTAACAAAAAAAAATTGCCTGCACACTTGGGAAATGAAAATAATAAATAAAAACAGTAGACCTGGGGACTGATTCCGTATCTTACAGTGACGGTCACCAGGTAAAATTTACATCAAATAGGTGACAAATGACGTTTTTTTTATGTTTACTATCTCCGTTGTATTTCTGTTGTCACTGGAGATAGCAAATACACATTATTTGACAGCTATTTGATGTACACTTTACCCAGTGATAATCACTATAAAGATATTAAATAGCAACGCAGGCCCGCAGGTCCGATTGCGTATTGTAAAGTTTACATCGAACAACTTGTTTTATATTTGGGATCTCCAGTGACCAAGAGAAAAATAGATAGCAAGTACAAAATACGTCATTTGACAGGTATACTTTGCCCAGTGATCATAACTAAAAAGATATACAATTAGCCCCCTGAGAGTTTTGGCGCCATCGAGAGAAAATATAGTCTAAGTTTTTTAATAATTATTGAATTTCGTGTCTACACTGAGTGAAATTAGTCAATTTCGGTGGGATTTTGTACAATTTTGTTCAGTGAAAGTGCACAAATGATATAATCATTAAGAAATGAGCATATCGTGTATTTACTCGTTGCCGCCAGATCTCATTATATGAGCCTGAGTAATGAGGCCTTCGCTTTACCCAAGACCCTGACATGACTTATCGACGACTTATGACTTATTATTTATAATTGAATTCCAATTTTAGTAAATTTGATGCGAATTTCTACTTGCTTAATGGCAATATACTAACGTGATAGCAATACCTGAAGAAAGAAAGAAAAGAATTAGCCCCCTGGTGTTCAGATAAATAAACTACTAAATAAATGCTACTTAATAAGCTTACATAACGAATTAACTAAACACTCCTTAAGGTTAACTTATTCTTACGCATGGAGTCCAAACTATGGCAACATTTTACATCATTACATTGTAATGTGTGGAAACTTGTAATTGGCCTTATTTTTGTAATTGAATATTTCATGAACTTTGTATAGCTGTAAGTTTTCCGAGCTTGTAAAAATAAAATAAAAATAAAAATAAATCCATATGTATGGACCTTAAGTCACTAGTCTATACTAATATTATAAAGATGAAATGTTTGATTTTTTGTTTGTTTGAAATGAATAGGCTCCGAAACCACTGGACCGATTTCAAAAACTCTCAACCTTAGAATGCTACATTATACTTAAGTGACATAGGCTTTGTTTCACCAAAATCGATGCAGTAAAAGCAAAGTTACGCAAGCGAAACTGCGTAAAACTGCTACTACGTTAATAAACCAGCTGAAATATAGACTTTGAGTAGTCATGGTCGCCTATCAATTAACCATCGAAATAAACATTTGATTAAAACAAAGGCAATAACAATTCACAATTTTCACACGCGATAACAACCTTCCATGGCTAATAGCTTTGTCCTTTATCGAATACTAGCTGTTAAGGCGAACTTCAGTTTGTATGAGGAAAAAATTATCAGAAATGTACAAAATGGTTTCGAAAAGTATTGTTTCAAAAGATATGTATTTAATATCTTCACGCAGAGTCGCTTACGGGGTAGGCAGAGGGTATGGAGTGCAAGACCTCACGATCCTGACAAACCTGTCTGGCTACCTTCTCATTATGTATGTACCTATGTAAAAAGCATTTAAATAAAAAATATTTTCCAGATTTACTATTTCAAATAGAAGATACGGAAAAGTTTTGCGTTTTGTATTTCAAATGCTAAATGCAAAAAAGGTATTTTGAACCTGACTAAAGAAGAAAAAAAGGGACAAGGGCACGAAAGGCTAGCAGGTAGAGGCACCTGCTAGCCTTTCGTTGGTGACCATATCGGTCAAAATATGAGATATCAGATATCTCTGGATTTTTTTGAGACACTGCAAAAAAAAGTAAAACATAAAAAAAGTTGTTTTTTTATGTTTAACATGCTAACATCAAAATATCTAAGATTTAAAATCGTCAGAGAAACACATAACTTCGTCTTTTATGCATGTTGATCAAGTGCTTTAAAAACCTTTCATATGCAGTTTATCAAATACTAGTTGT
>NJDC01010608.1:0-23357 GCA_002245475.1 Calephelis virginiensis | reverse complement strand
CACAACTAAGTAATATTTACACTTTAATTAATTTACAAATTATACATTTTTACATTATATTACACATTTTTAGCTTAAAGATTGGAGGGAACCCTCGAAAAGCGCGCCGTCCCCCTCCGACCGTTCCCACCAACCTTTTTTTTTTTAATTTATCCCATTCGGGAAAAGGCAAAGGATCTGTGCCCATACAGCCACGTCTTCCGTATTAATAAATATTTTTCTTGTTATATATGTTCAATTTATGTCTTCCATATTAATTCTTTATTTCAGTCAATAGTCACTATTTACAGTCTTGTCTGGGTCTTGAGTAAAGCGGTGGTTTCTTTACCCAAGCTCGTTTATGAGATTTGGCGGCAGCGAGGAAATTCACGATACACTAATTTCTTCATGATTATTTCATTAGTACACTTTCACTAAACAAAATCAAACTAATTCCCACCTAAATTAACCAATTTTACTCATATTTTACACTTAAATCAATAATTGTGAAAAAATTGCGACCATCTTCATTCACGATGGCGCCAAAAACCGGTAAATATTAAATAAATTATTATTATGATTTTAAATCACTTCCCGCTAAACTTTCATTACCTTTTTTTAATTTGTTGCTTTCTGGAATCAGCTAAGACCGTTAGACTGTGCTACCACATCTTCCGTACCTACTATTAAAATATTTTTCTTGTTATTTATATTCAATTTAAAAAAATAACTTAAGAAACCAATTCTGTACGTAACACTTAATATTTAATTATTTTAGAGATACATAATAAAATTATTTTAAATAAGTACTTACGTAATTAATAAATAACTTAATTAGTTCATTATGTTTACTTTATTCGGTTTTTTTTTCTAAAACAGTAAACGAAAACTGATAAAATAAGATAGAATACGGTGCAAATAAATTAAATACGTTGCTACGTGTTATTTTCGATTAAGACTTTTGTATTTTTATAATTTCTTCTTACATATTTTTTATTTAAACCGGTCTATCTCCCACTGGGTGTCCAAGCCTTGCCGCGTCGGGAGGGTTCAGTATTCGGGGTATACAAGAAATCTATTTGGATCAGAACGGCTTCTCCTCAATACTATTTTTGTCCGAGAGAAGAAACAAGACGAACTGGCAACGCAGGGGACATTTTGATCCACGTGGCGGTTGAAGTGCTTGCGGAGGATAGGGTGGACTTTGTCAACTTGCTTACCCTATCATAGGCTCGCAAAAGGTACTGGTACGGGTATTAAATCCTGAAGTGGTGCAGTTTCTTCGCGCGCCACACAAAAGATTTGCACTAAAGCATTCCAACAGTCCCGGTTCCAGAGGAAGAGGGGTTTTAGTCGATGCAACTCCTTTGACACCCAAAAAAACTCGACAACTAAAGCTATCTCCGGATGGTGCGTTGCTAACTGCTATTTTAAGCTTCCAGCGCAACTAAATTTACTGGCCACTTTCACTCTCTAGCAGAACGCTAGAAAGATGTAAAGCGTTGACCTTATAGCGGCAGTTAAAAGTATGGCGGTAGTACCAATCAAAACATCCCGTATCGTCAACAGTCACGTAGTACGACTAGTATGATAATTTCAACATAAAGTTTATAAGATAAACGGTCCTTAACAGGAAAATAACAGCACAAAAGTAAATCAACGCTCTCCTTGGCTCAATAAGTACAAAAACTTCATACCGCATCCGATATCGTAGGTTATAATCTCGTCTGCACTCACTGTTTGAAAATTTATATTATTTGTGAACTGTGAGTCTTTTCAACACTCTTTTCATTAATAAAAAAGCCATTGCCCATAACTACAATACAATATACGAAATTAACAAACAATAATATATTTATTACAAAAACATCGTAGTAAATATTCGCACCATACCTATAGTAGATAACTCGTAAAAACCAAATTCATACGCACTTAATATTAGTTGGTTATTTTCATTTAAGCAAAAAGGAGACTTTTCAAAAAATCTAGGGGTTGAGTAGAGATGTGGGAACAATCTGGCCATCGCCTAGCAATGGTTTTTATATGGGATATGTCGACTAACAAAGCTCTCCTGATTGTAAAAAAACTAAAGCACCCCACGGTTGTCACAAGTAGGTCGCTATCTTGTACCTAGCCTTGATGTTAAACCTATAACCAAGTCTATCAGCTACCCTACTCTCAGGACCGGAATACGCCAGTATCTGTCTGTCATTGTTGTTGCAGGAATTGTAAGTGATTGGAATAAATACCTAAGACATTTAGGTATACAACTTTATTAAATAGCAAATACTAATTCAGATATACTCTGTGATAGTTTCCTGTTTCCTATTGTCACTGTTCTCTACAAATATATTTAAAACTCTCTTTTTTCTTCCTGAGGAAATAAGTCAAGGAAATTTTCCAGTGCAAGCTTAATATAGGTATCAATTACATAATCCGCTTAAAATATTTATGCCTATGCATGAAACTGATCAAGAAATTTATTGCCTTGTTTATATTCATAAAACAAAAAAAAATATCAAAACAGGAAAACCGCGAATATGTATATAAAACATCTAGGTACCAGCAAAAGAGTAGGTATATAAAAACTACTTAATGAGAGGCGAATCCTTCATAGATATGTATATAGCAAACCCGAATTTTGTGCGAAGTTTGGCTTAAGTGACACATGACACTTGACAGACAAATAACAAAGTATGTTAAATGACATGGTAAAAAGGTATTACCCGTTTAATTTGAAAGTAAGTCTAAAGGCATTCAGATTTAAGGCAATAAGTAGGTATCATATCATTTAGGTGAATAAAAAACATAACAAACTTAATATGTTGCATCAAATTGCTACCGGCGTGTTTGCTTATTCTCCATGATTTTTATTTGCACTGTGCTAGTCTAGTTTAATTTTAATAACTTCCACTCAAACCTTCTCTCACCTTTGCGTTTTTACAATAATTGAGTCATTACCATAAAGCATAACAATAATTTTTGAGTTAAAAAATATATTTTTTTTAATTTTTACATTTTCTTCTTTAAAAATATTTTAATACAATAAACAAAAAAATTGAAAACTCGAATTTGTACCTAATTGGTAGGTACCTACATTAAAAAAAAACTTTGCGTAGGTATGAAATATTGTACCAAACACACGAAAATTGCACAGAAAATAAACACAATAAAAGCATCTGACTCTACCTAATTTCAACAGAAGCGCTTTTTTTAAGTTACCACCAAGTGATATCGCTATAGTTATTTCATTATTTACTGAATTTGAAGTTACATTTTTGTATTTATCAAGTGTTTAATTTGAAATAACAAATCGTGGTTTAGATTCAGAATAATACTCGTATTTATACTATTTTTGAGTTGACGTCAAACGATGTTAATATTTACCTACCCTTATTCTACATACACTACATACCTACTGTATGTACATACACACATTGCAAACATACCTAATTCAACTTATTTCAAACTATATGTGGTTTAGCGGTCTGGCGTCGTACTTGACTTCTTGAGGTCGGGCAACAAAAAAAATGTGTATTTTCAACTTTCTAACAAACGTTGCCCGGGATTGGATATGAGTTTGGCGGCCGGTATGCTTGCCCCCTATAACATTATGAAACTTGGTGTATTAGGCTAGTTGTGGGTGCCCTGGTTGTGCCTCAGCCAACCTCTTTAGGAATATGGACATCAGGTTGGTAGGATGTGCCACTGCACTCACTATTACGGATATTAGTTAGAGTGAAAAGTGAACAAGGAAGTGTAAAGCGAAGCCTGGATTTTCACGCGCTAAAATGGGGAACTACTAAGCATTAGGATAGCAATATGATTATATAGATCAGATTATCCATATCCTACAATTAGCAAGCTGACGAGATTTCTGAGACAAATTTTGTTTTTCGGATGTAAAAATTACTAAATAATGACATCCGGGCTAATAGTCATGGAGATACCTATCTGCGAAAATAAAAGACTTCATGATCACTAATTGTATAAATGTAAGGATTACTGTAAAGATCTAAATTTCCCGAAAATTGTTTTGTATTTTGATAATTTTGTAGGGCTATGCTTTATTGCTTACTAGCGGCCCGCCCCTGCTTCACACGGGTATGAAATATACATATAAACCTTCCTTTTCAGTCACTTTATCTATTAAAAAACCACATGAAAATCCGTTGCGTAGTTTTAGAGATTGAAGCATGTACCTATGCTACAGATGCTATAGGGACAGAGGAAGCGACTTTGTTTTATACTATGTAGTGATTGATTAATTCTATCATATTTCATTTACCGTGCAAAAACTGAAAAAATGTATTCACCATGTTTTATGAATTAAATCACAGATAAATAAAAACCAATGAGTCTCTGTAGGCCAAGATGATTCCCTCCAAACAGTTTAAGTGGTCCAATCATACAGCATCACAACTCACTAAATGCAAACTCTAAATTAATTAAACTCGCGCGAGTGGTCTCTACCACGCTCGGATACAAACTAAAGCATAAAGCGTGTGCAGTATTCTGCGCTCGCGCCGTTTATACCATGTTATTGAATCCATTAATACCAAACAGGTTTTTGAATACAATTAAAAAAATATTATATATGAATACGCTAATACGGGGAGTACGTCATATTTTTGCAACAATGGGTTAATGCACTCCGAACGTTTTAGGTTGTATACCATTTGCAATGATTTTTGCACGCTGACAGAAAATATCTGTTTCTGATTTGTTTGTCAAAATTCTTAAATTATAGCCCTTATTGATTTCGAGCTCCAATGACAAAATAAACTGTTAGGTATCATAGGGGTATTAATTAGATCGCCTCTGTGGTCTAGCGGTTCAGTTGTTAGACTTGACTGCGTGAGGTCCCGGGTTCGAATCCCGGGTCGGGCAACAAAAAGAAAATTGGGTTTTTACTAATTTTCTATTAAACAAAATTGTTGCTCGGGATAGGAAATGTGCCCGGTTGGCGATAGGCTTGCCACCTATCACATTGTGGGACTTAGTATCTTCGGCTAGTCGTGGGTGCCCTGGTTATACCTCTGCCTAATTCTTCGGGGATATAGGCGTGAAGATACTTACTTACTTACTTAATTAGGTGGTAGAGTTTCGCAACGACTCGCTTATATTGGTACCACCGCCTTACCTATTCCTGCCGTCATAACGACAGTGGTAGCCAGTATGATACGATAACCGGTAAACTTACTTTCGCTTGGGCTTAGCATCCCGGCCTCAGGTTGGCAACGCACCATTTTTTACCATTAGGAAATCCGTCTGCTTGTTTGCCTTCCAATACTATAAAAAAGAACATACTATGGAGCTAAGTAAAAGGAGGCTTATCAATTCGCCCTTATTGACTCTGTCTCCTATCGTATATATCGTGCTTGTCATTGTCATGTTTCGTGGTGAAGATGAGAATATCCGGTAGCACTCATCGCTTTAGATCACGGCCGCAAGGTGGCAACTTAGGTTCCTATATGGCGAATAACGGCCAATGTTAATAATGTATATCTAAAGATGGATTTCAAGCAATCTAGATAGCTGCGTATCCGCCGGCCTATCCTATACCTAATTGCCATAGTTATCCTGTCCACAGATATGTTATTAGCGATAACATAAAAATGGATCAAAATATTAATCTTGGACAGCAAATTTTGGATTAGGATTGATTATTAATATTGGCCGTAAGCAGATCGCTGGTAAGATAACCATCGCCTATAGATATTATAACATCTATATACATCATCGACGTACGACAGAAATTTGACGTCATATTTCTCTGTTAGGCTCATTGAACTTTAGTGTAGCTCCACAAAAAACCACTGTATGTTTACGCCGAATTTTATACTCATAACATACCGAAAGCGACCTGAATGTTTATTCGCTGTCTTATACTTAACATAGGCATTACGTGTGTAACCTCTCCCTGCCACTCGTTATCGGATCCTCCGCACCAATAACCGCGGCAAACGCTATACTCCCTCCTAACCCGAACACATATTCACAAAACATCATTCTACACCGTCACTGCGGGTCTCGGCGACAAAGACCTCTCTTGCGCCCGGCGCCTAACGCCGAGCGACGGGCCACCACTACTCCTCCATCAAGTCCACCGAGTAACCAGAACGCAGCACCAAGTTGAGGTACGGTCTCTCGGGAGACTGTTGCTGACGTTGTAGGGAACAGTCCAATCCATTTAAATAATGATTTCGGGCTGAGCACTCTGCTCGGCCCAAAATAGCCCGGTGCAGTTGCAAAAACTTCGCGGTTAGCAACAAATTAGTCATTCAAAAAATTTACCTCTAACTTGGTGGTACAGTTATGCGACAAAATTAGGTTTCTCCTAGGTGCAGTAGCAATATAATTTTTAAATACATTTTAATAGAGTCGCAAGGAGTCGTTGGTCTAAACATAGGTGGAAGGTTTGATATGTTATGATGTTCACCTATTATAAACTGCCTAGTGAATAGGTGTAAATTGTTCTTCATATTTCTGTCATACTTAGTTATTTTTCCAGGACACAAATGGTTGAACCGGACATTTTAGTTTTTTAGTTTAAGTTTTTTAGTTTAAGTTTTTTAGTTTTAGTTTTTTAGTTTTAAAAAGATGTAAAATAAGCCTTTATTTTGCTAATTCCGCGTAAGCAAAATAAAGGCTTATTTTACATCTTTTATAATGGATTTCCGCAAAGTAACGCCTGATTCAATAAATTATTTTTAGTTTTAGTTTATTTTATAGTTTTTTTTTTTTATTTTAGCTATTGTAATTGCAAATAGAGGTACTGTTCATACAAAAAAATTACATTTACGCTAGCGAGGATTGTAAGCTCATGGTAAGGCCCCTGTTGCTTAAACCATTGACCTTCAATTATTTTACAGCACCAAGGAATACGTCTTAATAATAGGTATAATTATTATCTAATAAAAAAGTTGGAACTGTTCGCCATAATTACTTGTAGTAGCAATAAGAACGTATTTTGTAAAATCTACCGACGGTGACTGGAAATTAAATTTATTACATTATTTAAACGTTTCTAGCTCACTTACTCTTTAGATTTGTTGGCTGTATTGGTCCTTGGAAACCAAGCCATTCCCGGAGCAAATACATTTTTATCTGCCTACGACTAGAAGCAAACTTCGTGAATATTTATTTTAAACTAATTCATCTAAAGTGTTGCCAAAAAACTAGCATAACATTTTGCCAAAATTCTGCTAAAAGTTTCTTAATTATGCTAACAAATTTTCAACATCAAATCAATCGACATTTAACATAATAATATTATATTATTAACTAGTTAAATGTATTTACGTGTTATTTCAACCAATAATTTAAACAAATAAAATAATCGGCCAACAAAAAGAAAATTGGATTTTTCCAATTTTCTAATAAAAAAAATGTTGGTCGGGATTGGAAATGTGCCCGGGTGGCGATAGGCTAGTCACCTATCTCATTGTGGGACTTAGTGTCTTCGGCTAGTCGTGGGTGCCTTGGTAGTACCTCTGCCTACTACTACGGGAATATGGGCGTGAAGATACTTTAAAATAATAATCAAGTTTTTTTATCAAAAATAATAATGTTACAATAAAATTACGTACATCTGCAAAGCTTGCAAAAAGCTGGCTAGTTAATTTCATAATTGTACTTTTATACCAAAGAAAATCTTAAGGCTAAATAAAAAATAAATATGCTAAACGATATGAAAATTATAAATTGGTACCACTGTTCACCAGGCGGAACTGATTCTCAAGGAAAGAAGTTTTCCTCTTTTGTATAATGATAATAAAAATAATTGTCCTAAACAGTTTCGCAATCGACCTTATTTACTGTCTTGTAAAAAATAATATTGATCAAGCAGTACAACTTATTTCGTTCTTTTCCGCACTTTTTAATTGCCATTAATATCTGTACCTAACCATGAATAGACCATTTGCCTTCCTGCCAGGCAGCTCGTAAAAAGCGAGCATAGGCTTACTGTCGCTAACACTGGGCGTTTTGACTTGGTGGTAGAGTTTTGCAGCGACTTGCCCGGATATGTACCATCGCCTTACCTATTCCACACCACAGCGTCAGCGCTTGCGGTAGAGGTGTTTTGGTTCAAAGGGTAAGGTAGCCAATAAACTTACTTTTGCTCGAGGCCTAACATCCCGGCCTCAGGTTGGCAACGCACCATTAGCACCTTTAGTGTCTCTAGGCGTTGTGAATTTCTTAACACCAGGAAATCCGTCTGGTTGTTGCCTTCCAATATCATAAAAAAATAACACGTTAAAAAGTCAGCGTTTGATACAATCTTAGAATTTAGTGATAGAATTAAAGATATAAATACCTATAACGTGACATAATAATGTACGTGATCACTTACAATTCCAAGAAAATAATACAACGTTATATCATTTAAAGAGTATAAAATCAAAAGTCACCAAAGTGTAGTGTCACGCTCCAGTTAAATTCAATAAATTTAATAGAGAAACCAATGTCACACTTTAAGTCTCGAGCCAGGCGATGTATTTCACATAAATTCCTAAGAAATATCGCAAGTAATGAATATTGTCTATTGAAGCATTAATTATTGAAACCGATAATGAAATAAGTCGTCCTAGATTCGATTCTCTACGGTCTACTTAGACCAACGTTCATTTAGATCTAAGTAGACCAGATTTAAAAAATGTGCTTATCACTTGCTGTTTGTTAGTCTCGTTATAACTCGAGAACGGCTGAACCGATTTGGCAATTTTGGTTTTGAATTATTGGTTCAAAATTGGTTGGACTTTTTTCCCTTTTCTTAGGTTTAAAACGTAAGAAAAGGGAAAAAAGTCTTGCTCACCCGACGCCTGCGTTCACTCGTTCATTCGCAATACTATCAAACTTACTCCCCATGGCACGAAGTGGATTTGCCCTGCTCATGCTCACACCTTTACTCGCAAACATTGAAATCGGTTTGTGTCTGCAGTGTTACCAGTGTAACTCGCAATCAGATCCCAACTGCAAAGACCCCTTCGGTTCTTGCAAAAGCGTAGTGGACTGCACAACCCAAGATTCTATAAACTACAACCGCCTGTATTTGAAAGAGGTGTTACCTCGGGAGCTGGTGGACATGGTAGCTGGTGCTCCGAGACCCTGCCATAAAATCGTTATGCAAAATGGAGCCACTATCAGAACCTGCTTAGATGCGAACCCCACAGACCTCAGCCACTCGTGTCGCCTTTTTGACAACATTCCTAAACAAGTACCAGTGGATGCCAGCAAACAGATGAAGTATTGTAGCGTTTGCGACAAGGAGCGTTGCAATTGAGCTGGTTCCATTGCAGCTTGTCTTCCTCTCGCTCTACTAGCATTTATTGCTTTATACATATACAGCAAGCAATAGATATAAACTAGCTTTACATTTTCTTATTTTTGCTAAGTGAAGGACCATCACAAATGCCTTTAATTTTTTTTTTGTAAACATTTACTAAAGGTAAAAATTAGATCCTTTAAAAATGCGGATTTAGTGCCAAATTTGAGCTTGTGTTGGACTCTTAAGGGACAAAATAAGGCCTTCTATAAAATACCGTCCAAAATATTCATTTCGCTTATTAATGTTTTGATAAGTGTTACGTAAAGTGTAGTAATTTTATTGTAGTATGAAATAACAATTTACATTAAATGTTACAAAAAGGTACCTGTTAAAAATGATAACATTTTTTTTAAATATTAATCATATTTAAAGTACCAATCATATATTTATAATCGAACATTATACCATTACCAGAAGTCAGAAATTCCATAAATAATGATAGTACGTATAAAATCCTTTTATATGTAATAATAATATAAAATCTAATAACATACGTATTAATCTCTTCTAAGACTTCCGCAACACGTCGATAATATTTTCATGTTGCAGGCGTCCATGGAAGTGAAGTGAAGAAGTGGTTATGGTTCCACTTTTCATGAGGTAGGTAACCTGTTGGTTTGCTTATCGTTTCATCGTATAAAAAATGTATATACATACAAATACAAAATTTTAATCTGATATTACATTACCCAATTTTTGTGTAAATCCAATTACATTCGTTGTAATTGAGTCCACAATCAAGTCAATATTTATCACAATTTGAAGGCAACTGTTTTCTATTTTGTAGTATTAGTGTATATTATGATAACCAGATGTTTGTACGTGATTTAATTCTTTAAAATGTGTATAATTTATGAAATACGTTTTTTCTTATAAATTAGTTTTATTTAATTAAATATAGTTTATCTTCTTTATTAAAACATTCCTCTTAAAACTTCTTAATAAGTTACTAAATGGTTTGTAAGATGTAAAATTATCAAATTTATCGAAATCATAATGTTAAAGTACCCACAATTTGTGATATAAAGAATTATGTGTTTGTAATTAAACAAAAAAAAGAGAAAAACTACAAGGAAAATAGGAAAAAACAACATTTTGATTTTTCCCATACAAATTGAACAGGTGGAACAAAGTTCCCCGGGACAGTTGGTATATTATTTAAATCGCCTCTATGATCTAGCAGTTCGATGTTGGATTTAACTTCATGAGGTCCAGGGTTCGATGCAGAGTTGCCCGGCAATTCAAAATTTAAATTCAAAATTGTCTTTGTTTCACATTGCCCTCCAAAAGGCACTTGTGTAACAGGAACAATGGATATGTACCAGGTTGACGATAGGTTTGCCACCTATCACATTCTTATCCTTCGACTGGTTATGAGAACCCTGGTTCTATCTCTGGCTATCACCTCAAGGATAGTGCGTGAAGATACTACTTTTCAATAAAAATAACACAAAAAAGTGAATGATCAATGACCAGATCGATCTAGAAAAAAATACAAATAGGTATGAGGACTTAAACACAGAGGATGCGTATAAAATTATGTCAATTTTGAAGTAAGCCGATTTAGATGTTTTCGGTTATTATTGGAAGCTGGATATAAGTCTTTTTTTATCGTTATATCTCAAAAATATCCGTGGGATAGAAAGAAGTTTAGTACAAGGGCAAAGCAGAGAGCAATATTACCTATCCCTATCGCCATAGCTCCGTTGTGTTCCGGTTCGGAAGGTCAGGTAATAGATTGCACAATAGATCTAACATGCCGGCCACAGAACAGCGACGCACCGATAACATCTATGGCATCTATACGCCATGGTAATATTTTGCCATCAGTAAAGTCTTGTGTTTGTTAGCTTACCTATCACTTATAAAAATCCTACTAAGATTATGCGAAAGTTTGTGAGTATGTATGTATGGACGTTTGTTACTCTTTCACGCTCGAATGGCTTAACAGATTTGTTTAAAATTTGGAAAACAGATAGATTGTCAGAGTGACAGAATCCAGGTCGGATTAACATATAGGCTACTTTTAACCCCAATCACAAAACGAGTTCCTCTGAAAACGCGTGCGAAGCCGCAGGCAACAGCTAGTATTTTTATAAAATAGATATTTTTAGCTTCCGGGTTCAATAGATTAGCTAAAGGTCAAATTTCATAATGTTGTTTTGATGTCTGCAGAATTTGATATTCTAAAAATTATTATTCAATTTTAAATAGGTGCTCAAAATTTTAATTAGAAATGCCAAAAAATGATTAAGTATAGAACTGTATTACGTAATAAGGGCCCAATCTACAAAATGTAGCTTTAATATTTATTTATTGTGTAGGTACCTACTATATATACTATATACTATACACTATATAATATATACTATATACTATATACTATATACTATATACTATATACTATATAATATATACTATATACTATATACTAAATACTAAATACTATATACAATGTAGAAGACTCTATTTTTATTTGTTAAATATATAAATGTAATAAATTAGAAATATTGTAAATTTAAATAAAAATAATAATAAATATCCCTAGACAAGTTACACAAATTGAATCTAAACTCAAAGTAAGCAAATTATATGCTTGTGTTCTGGGTGTTAGTCAACGATACTTATACTCGTACATAGAAATACTTAAATAGATACAGGAATATATTTAATAAACACCCAGACCCGGAAATGCAGATATCTAAATGTTCATCACACAAATGCTGGCCCAATCTGGAATCGAACCCGAGCCTCGCGGTTAATTGGTGTAGTTACAATGTATCAATGTTTTTGGTCATTTTGGCACAGAAATATTTTTTGAGCTAATTTCGAGCTGAGTAATTTTCGTAACACATCATCCATGTAACCTAGGTACTCTTATACACGACATAGACATAGGTATATTTATTTCCACCAACCGTAAGTCCATCTACTTGATTACCTTCTTTTAAAAAAGTAGTAAAAAATAAAAAAGTATCTTCACGCCCATATCCCCGAAGAGGTAGGCAGAGGTACAACCAAGGCACCCACGACTAGCTGAAGACACTAAGTCCCACAATGTGATAGGTGGCAAGCCTATCGCCAACCGGGCACATTTCCAATCCCGACCAACATTTTTTTTATTAGAAAATTGGAAAAATCCAATTTTCTTTTTGTTACCTTCTTTTAATATGAAATATGTGGTTTTATAGGTAAGTATGTGTGCATAAGTATGTGTGGGTGTATGTGTGCGTTTATGTGTGTGTGTGTGCGTGTGTGTGTGTTGCAGTTATGTGAGCAATAAGTAAACGTTACACAGGAAGTAAACCGCCGGCTCATAAGAAAATAATAACAAAATTAACGGAAATTGATGACATGCTTTTACATAAATGTTACGTGGTATTTAATACGTAGGTTTTTTATGATATTGGAAGGCAAACAAGCAGACGGATTTCCTGATGTTAAGAAATTCACGCCGCCTAGAGACACCAAAGGTGCTAATGGTTCGTTGCCAACCTGAGGCCGGGATGTTAAGCCTCGAGCAAAAGCAAGTTTACCGGCTACCTTACCCTCCAAACCGGAACACGTCATGATGTTATGGCGGCAGGAATAGGTAAGGCGGTGGTACCAATCCGGGCGAGTCGCTGCTAAACTCTACCACCTAGTCAGATGCCACGGTGTTAGTGATGGTGAGTCTATGCTCACCTTTTACGGGCTCCCTGGTAAGGAGGGCAGATGGTCTATTCTACAAAGGAACCCGGACCAACACGGAGAAAAACAAAATATCATCAAGTCCGTATCCCCAAAATATCAAGCCGAGGTATAACCAGGACATATTGCATTATGTATTTTTTCCAAGACTTATTTTAGTTTAGTAATTATAGACATAAGCATGAATAGGCTTTGAATTTGTTCAACTTTTTATATGTGTGGTTTAGGTAGGTAGATATAATTATAAATATATGTACGTACAAAAATAGAGCACATACACAAAACCACAAGTAACCGCTAGTATTTAAATAATACTAAAATTTGCAATCTTATGATCGTCTGCCATTTTTAAGCCATTAACGAGTTGCTTTTCCACCAATTAAATTTAATACGGCCCATAATTTTAAAAAATGAAATGCAATATTCTTAAATGATTAAAATATTATTTTTTAAATGTTATCTGGTTCAAGTGTGAGATAAATCTATAGCTAACATGTAGTGATGTAACCATGGCCGGCCATCTCCCTTTCACTTTCGTCGGACGTAATACTACCGGTCCCACAGTCGGTTAATGGATACCTATTATGTCCCCTATTACTGTTGTTCGTGGTACTTTTACGGGAAAATTTATATGAGTACATTGGGAAAGAAGCAAATAGATTTCATGTGGTAAGAAATAATAATCGCCTGTGTTTTAACGGTTCGTTGTTGGACTTGACTTAATGAGGACCCAGGTTCGATCTCCGGAAAGGGCAGCAAACAGAAAATGTGCCTTTTTTGAAATTTTCCGGTTAAATCGGTTGGTGATAGGATGCTACCTATCACTTTGTGGGACTTAGTGTATTCGTCTATACGTGGCCGCCCTGGTTGTGCCTCTGTCTACTTTCTTCGGGAAAACGGGCGTGAAATTATTTTTACAAGATTTTTTTCATCTACACATACGAAATATTGTAATGGTGTGTTGCCAACATGAGGCTGAGATGTTAAGCATCTTACTTAAGTTTACCAAACACTGACCTGATACTTGTTAACATTCTCAGAAAACAAAGTCACTTGAAAACCCCAACATTCGATGCCCTTCCAACCCCTCACTCCAACCACACAGACCATTTAGTCACAGTTGACAAAAGTCTCACCTCGTAGCATCCTCAGAAGGACGACCGTCCACAGTAATCAACAAATTAACTAATACTATTAAAATAGGCAGTATCTACGTTCTTCAACGCTGCGGGAACAATAAAAAGTTTACCTGCTATAAACGAGCAAGTGAATATCTTCACGCCCGTATCCCTGGAAAGGTAGGCTACAACCAGGGCGCCCGCAAATAGCGGTTGGTATTTAATATTCCCACTATATGATGGATGGGTGGCAAACATATCGCCAAATGAGCGCCCGCAAATAGCGGTTGGTATTTAATATTCCCACTTATGATGGATGGGTGTCAAACATATCGCCAAATGAGCGCTTATCCAACCTAAAGAAACTTTATTTTATAAGAACATGAAAACAAAATATATATATATATATATATATTGAGTTACNCTAGGAATTGAACCCGGGACCTCCCGAAGTCAACGTCAAGACTATAATACAGTAATAGTTACTGTAAATTTCCATAATTATTTTTAGAAAGAAATAACATAGGTACGCCGAATACGTATGACTTTGAAAAATAGTCGCTATTCAAGTTGTATTGTTCACCCACCGTAGATATGCTATTGTTTTTCTTTTAATTTTTGGCATGAGTGTTAGCATCTGCAAAAAAAAAGGTCACGCAAAACTAACCGAAGGTATTTAATCCCAAAATGTGATAGGTGGTATGCTTATCAGCGATCGGGCACATATGCAATCCCGAAAAACGTAGTTTTTATTTAGAAAATTTAAAATACACATTTTCTTTTTTAGCAACCCGGCACTGGGATTGAACCCAGGACGTCAAGAAGTGCAAACGCCAGGATGCTAGACCACAGAACCAAAATGCCACTAAAATCGTTAAGAAAATTCAATAATTAGGAAAAACTGTGACCACCTCTTCACATAGCCCGGTAAAGTTGTAAAAACCTCGCGGTTAGCAACAAACTAGCCATTTAAAAAAAATACCTCTTCTCTCAATGGCGCTAAAACTCGGTTATGGAAACTGAGCTTTAGAGGAGCACTAATGGTTAGCCTACATATGTCACCACCGCAACTAATTTTCTATTCTTTTCTTTCACTCTTATTCACGATTTGCTAGAGCAAAAAAGAGAGTGGAAATGTGTCCGCATCCTGCATGCGGTGCGGTGCCGATAGATGTAGGCCAACCCTAAGCAAAACTCATGTGTATAAAAATTATAATTACCTAACATTTATATACACAGGGCAATAAAACACTTATTGTAAAAAGTAAAAACGTTTATTTACAAAAAAACAAGTTAACACAATTTTAGTACAAAATATAAGAATAATAAGATAAATAAACAATAAACATATAAATATAATAAGAATAAAGATAAAGGTAATAAGAATAGAATTTAAAGTTACGTTGCTATTTTAAACTATGCACAAAAATTGAGGTTAAACCATGCATTGGTAATTACATAAATTACATTAAGTATGTGGATTTTATTGAAATACTTGGTTTTTATTAAATAAAATAATTAAAAACTACTGGTGTAAGTCATGAACAGTTTTTAAATTTTATTTTTAGATGCGATTTGTTTACTTCCTATTTTTCAATTAGTATCACTGAGTGATATCAATACCATTAAGAATAAATTATTAAAAGGACTCAAAGTCAATATGTCAGATGATACTTTGACATAGCGTAACTTACTTGTGATTTTGATTCATATCTTTTTTTCTTTAGGTTTCGGCCTTCACGTAAGAATTTTGCCATAGTCAAGTAGAAATTTGCATCAAATTTTATATCAATCTTAATCAATTATAATTAATCATCAGTCATAAGTCGTCAGTAAGTCACGTCAGCCTCTTGGGTAAAGCGGTGGCGATTACTCAAGCTCATGTAATGAGATTTGGCGGCAACGAGGAAATACATATACGCTAATTTCTTCATGATTATTTCACTTGTGCACTTTCACTTAACAAAATTGTACAAAATGCCACCAAAATTGACTAATTTAACTCAATATCCACACGAAATTCAATAATTATGAAAAAAACTTCGACTATCTTTTCTCTCGATGGCACTAAAACTCTCGATTTTGATTCCGTTTAATAAGTAATTTATTCACCATTGACATTGGAATCACCCAATCATATAATTTAAAAATAGCCCCCTATCCTTATAATAATAAAATAGGAACTTAAACTTCAATTTCTGCAGGCATTTGGATGCATCTCTCGAAATACTCGTTCATGGCTTTGTATCTGTGCATGTTGACGCCGACTAAGCTGTGAGCTTCGTCAGGGTAGGACTGAAATAAAAATGAAATGCAATTAATTCCCCCGCAGAGACACGCTCAAACATCTTGATAAAAACTATCCTACTTTTTAAGTTGGACAAAATAACAGATAGATGTTTGATCAAAATCGTTTCAGCAGTACCTGAAATTATTATAAACATAAAAATATATACGTAACATAGTCGACCGTTGTAGTCGGTGGAACTGTCCTTGAGGATATACTTTTTACAGGAACTCCCATAAAAATAATTGAGCCTGTATTTCTTAATCTGTTAGGCTAAGAACTCACGGAGCGGTTTCAACCCGCGCCCGCTGCGGTTTTATTTCAAAACTCATGAGACCAATACTTTGTGCGGTCACATAGCCATCGCGGTTGAAATAATCGCCCGGAAACTTGTACGATTCTACGGGCTGGCGACCGCTGCCGCGGAAACCGCAAACATCCACGAACGCTGCGGATACCAAACGGGTCGTAAAATATGCTCGCACTTTATGCATATAAATCTACTCGTACATTCTACAAAAATGCGTGCCTTCAAACGCGGCGGGCGCGGGTGAAAACCGAGCCATGAGTTCTTAGCCTCAGTTTATTTTTACTTCTACATCTTTTTCTTCTTCTAAATTTATAGGTACCTATGTAAGTGTATTACTATCGTTACGGAACTCCGATATCATATACATACATACATGCATACATATTATGCATATTATTTTACTTTGCTATTTATTTACGTGTCGATAATCACATTAAAATACTATGTTATTTTATGCAAATTATTTAAATACAAATAAATACATCAAAATTATCATATTTCCCTTTAAGCTTTAGCAATACTTTTTCCAAAATTCCGTCACCGTAAAAAATCCAACATTCTAATTAAAAATATTTACAGATCACGATACCATAATATTATTGTTACGCATAAATATAAATCAATTTTATTTAACACCATATAATGGATTTGTGACGGTAAGAACGTTAAGTAATCAATTTATTACTTAAATGAAAAAATATTGTAATTAACTTCCTTTTACAATTTTCAAACTACTGCAAGAAAAAGGAATTGTCTGGAATTTGTTAAGCTATCACTCGTCCAATAGCTAATAGATTTGATGGCTCTATTTTCGAAAGGTAGGTCATGTTTCAGAGGTAACCTCACAATTATTAACAAGTTACGAATAAATAGTTTTTGAGTTATATTCATTGATTATTTTTTGTGCTCCATGGTAATGTGGTAATGAAGATAAAATCGATTTTTAGCAGTTTAAGTATCTATCCCCGAAAAGGTAGCCAGAGGCACAACCAAGGTACCCACGACTAGCCAAAGACACTAAGTCCCACAATGTGATAGATGGCAAGCCTACCGCCAACCGGGCAGATATCCAATCCCGAGCAACGTTTATTAGAAAATTGGAAAACCCCAATTTTGGTTTTGTTGCCCGACCCGGGATTCGAAGCCGGGACCTCACGCATTCAAGTCCAACAACTGAACCGCTAGAGCGCAGAGGCGATTAGCAGTTTAAATGCGCTCAAATTATTGCTTTTTATTCATTTGGCACCACCTGACCCATTACTGTCCTTACCTATATATTCTGATATAGCGTCAGACATACCATCATATCCCTGCCAGAAGGTTCAACTTATACAGGCTTTATGACCCCAGGCTACCAACGCATCATTCCCACCAAATTAGTAAATTTCCCACAAATTAGTAAATCCTTTTTGGGTCAATGTGTATGTTTCTACAATAAGTTGCCCATTAGTATTAGAGATCTACCTTTAAATAAGTTTAAAAAATGTATAAAAGCAAAACTATGTCAAAAAAATTATACGGTCTCAGAGTATTTGGAAGATGAACATGCTTGGGGATAGAGTTTTCAATCTCCCAGTAAAATTTGTAATGTGATTTGTTGTACCTTTTATTTAAGTTAAAGTAAGATTGTAATTTATATTTTAATCTAGTTTATATTGTAATTATTATTATTGAAAAAAGACAAGCCCGCTGAGTTTCTTTCGCCGGATCTTCTCAGTGTGGCCGCGATTCCGATCCGGTGGTAGTTTAAAAAAATGTCGACGCGCACAAATACCACTTGTATGGTTCAAGTGAATAATGATTTTTCTGATTCTGATTCTGATTCTGATACCATTTGTGTTTAAAAGCGACGTGCGCTTTTTACCGTGATCTTCATACAATAAAATTGGGTTATAGGAAGGAATGGGTTATATGTTATAGGAAGGCAAACAAGCAGACGGATTTCCTGATGGTAAGAAATTCACGCCGCCTAGAGACACCAAAGATGGCAATGGTGCGTTGCAACTTAAGGTTAGGATGTTAGGCCTCGAGCAAAAGTAAGTTTACCGGCTACCTTACCCTCCGAACCGAAACACGTCATGACGTTATACGAATAGGTAAGGCAGTGGTACCAATCCGGGCGAGTCGCTGCGAAACTCTACCACCTAGTCAGATGTCACGGTGTTAGTGATGAAAGCCTATGCTTGCCTTATACGAGCTACCTGGCAAGAAAGGCAGATGGTCTATTCTGCATAGGAGCCCGGACCAACACGGGGGCTATATTCGTCAAGCTTCGGAAATACGAATGTATTTTAAAGATATCTATATAGAGTTGTTATTACATAATTAATAATTTCGCTTAAATTTAGATTAGGTCAGCCAATTTAAAAATAAAAGTATAAAGTGTAAAAAGAGTAAAAAGGTTCAAGCTGAAGCGCATAATTTAAATAGTAGTATTGTACATGATTGGTGTTTAAATTTATATTAAATTTTAGAGCAACAAAGTATGTCTTTTCTCACGCGAAAATTTTCTAGATGATCGCATCTAAATCACCTTAAGCCGGCTGAAAATGGGTTTCATAAAGAGATATACCACTTACCATTTGCTCAAACGGTATGTCCAGTTGCTGCAGTGCCTTCATAAGTTTGGCCGCATTTTGGTAGTGCACGTTGTCATCAGCATTACCGTGCATGATGTAGAAGTCGTGTCCACGAAGTTTTTCCGCAAGCAGAGTTACATCGCCGGCTTGGTACCCCGATAAGTTATCGTCGATAGTTGGCAAGCCCATATAGCGCTCAGTGTACATTGTATCTGTGATAGAGTTGTATTACCTATATACTAATGTATACTATTTATACACATATACTGTTATTGTAAAATGTTTTATTTTTAATTTATTAATAATATTTTATTATCATACGATCATGCATCATAATGAGGGAGTTAATGCTGTTTAGCTGCAATTGTCGAATGGGTAATAATGAAAACCAGTGCTAAAGTCATGATGAGCAAGTCTGGAGGTTATACTCCTAACAAAAAACTGCTGGCTATCTCTAATGTATCAGCCTTTCTATCGGAGAGTCTTGTAAGGTCAATAAATAGAGTCAAATTAACTCTCTTATTCAAAGACGACCAAACCCGGAAAAATAGACATTTATGTTCATCACACAAGTGCCTGTCTCCGTCGGCAATCGAACCTGAACCTCGTGGTTTGTCAGTGTAGTTAAGCGTGTGTGCTATCTACACAGCCAGCGAAGCGATTAATTTAATGCAAATGGAATGTTTTAATATTTACAGCCTGCACAGGATAGGCTCATTACAGCCAAATGCCGAAAGAACTTGCTTTGACTGTGGTATTAACCGCCTTGCTGGTAGAGTGGCTAGCATACACGCCTAACTGCCTAACTACACCGATCATCCGCTAGCCTCGGGTTCGATTCCCGACGGGGGGCAGACATTTGTGTGACTAACATTTAGATGTCTGCATTTCCGGGTCTGGGTGTTTATTAAATTTATTCTGGTATCTATCGTTGACTAACATCCATAATACAAGCACATAATTTTCTTACTTTGGGGTTAGATTGAATTTGCGTAACTTGTCCAGGGATATTTATTTATTTATAACTCCCCCCGCCCCTTGGCAGGGGCTGCATACCAAATTGTGATTTTTTATACTTACTGTAATAAATCCAGGAAGTTACAGGAGCCCCGGAGACTCCGCACTTGAACATATGGTTGTCGTCGTGTAAGAGGGTAAGAAGAGTGGCGTATCCACCATAACTGTGACCCCAGATCGCAACTCGAGAAGGATCAATGAATTGGAATCGTTCTAAAACTTGTCTGAAATTAAAATAAAAGTAGGTAAATAACTATCTTCACGCCCATATTCCCGACGAGATAGGCAGCGACACAACCAGGGCACCAACGACTAGCCGAAGACACTAAATCCACATTGCGATAGGTGCCAAACCTATCGCCGACCGGGAACATTTATAAATTAATTTAATTTATAAATAAAATATAAATTTAAATAAAGTATTAGGTAGGTATGTGTAATTTACGAACAGAAAGCCACACCTGAAGTCAACCACGTATAAAGAGAGTTCGAAAATAGAGTTCTATATATAGTTAGAAAATTAAATAAAAAGAGAAAAGAGGAAAAAGAGAATAAATGAGAAGAGAAATATTAAAAGAGGCTACCAGTAGATAGCTCAATGTGGCTACTATACAATGCTCGAATGTATGTACTCTCACTTTAAAGTTTTAGAAGTCCATACTTACCTAATGTGACTCATAATAAAATTGTGTGTGTGTGTGTGTGTGTGCGTGCGTGCGTGCGTGCGTGCGAGCGTGCGTGTGTGTTTGCGTGTGTGCGAGCGTGCCTCTGCGTATAATTACATGCAAATTGGTAGTAAGATTAGATTAAAATAATATAGTAAATGGACAATTACATATTTTATTATTTAATTATTAATGTTATCAGTAAAATTGTAATTAAGTGAGCTAGCCAATTTATCACAAGTTTTTTAACTTGGAAAAACTGCAGTGCCTTAGTGGAACTATAATAATTCGTTCTCGTTCTGGTAAATAAAATAAATAAAAGTATCTTCACGCCCACATCCCCGAAGAGATAGGCAGAGGTATATTATTAGGTAAATATATCGTGGGTTCTGGTAAATATATTTACAATAAAGATATATTTATGGCAAAACGTACGTAAGTAGTAAGTCATATGATTTATTTGTATGAATGTACCGTTACAATAAGCGAGAAGTATGCGATTACTGTTTCGAAATGAGTTTACAAATTTTGCATGGACTTTCGAGCTAAGTGTGTAAACCTATTGTTGCAATTTTTTGTTGAGCGATTTTATAAGCAAACTACTGTTTTAAATAATACTTGTATTTTTCCTGCATTAATATTAAAGTATGCTCACGTCCGTTTCCCCTAAAAGGTAGGCAGAGGCACAACCTTCCCTGGTTGTGCCCACGACTAGCCAAAGACACTATATAGCCCGCAAAGTTATAAGTGACAAGCCTATCGCCAACCGGACAATGTTTAATCCCGGGCAACGTTATTTTTATTACTAAGTTGAAAATACACATTTTGTAGTTTTTTTAGTTGCCCAACCTGGGGACACATTTTTTCATACATCTTACCTTTTTGATTTTTCAAAATAATAGGGATATGAATAAGATATAAAACCTTAGTTCAAACAAAGGCTAATTTTAAAAAAAATATTAGATGACATTTTCTAGGTGGACGTTCGCAGCTCTACCAACTAACAAATTAACCTCCAAATAACGGTTTTTTATGGTATTGGAAGGCCAAAAAGCAGGCGAATTTCCTGATGGTAAGAAATTCACGCCGCCTAGAGACACCAAAGGTGGTACCTAATGGTGCATTGCCAACCTGAGGCTGTGTTGTAAGGCCTCTATCAAAAGGAAGTATACCGGCTTTCTTATCCTCCCAACCGGAACACGTCAACGGCAAGCACTGACATTTAAGCGGCAGGAATAGATAAGGCGGTGGTACCAATCCGGGCGAGTCGGTGCGAAACTGTACCACCTAGTGAGGTGTCACGGTGCTAGTGACGGAAAGCCTATACTCGCCTTTTACGAGCTGCCTGGTAGGAAGGCAGATAGTCTATTCTGCAAAGGAGCCCGTACCAACAAGGGGAAATTACCTTAGTATAACGAAATGGTCCTCGATTTCGACAGTTCCCAAAGCGTTATTAAGAGAGTAAAGAATGTCTTGTCCTTTCAAACCGGATCCTCTGCCATCAGCCAACAGATAGATGGTGTTCCTGCTTGTCGTCAAGTATGTGTGGTAACCTGAGAAATAAAAAAACGATAACCATTTGCAAGCGGCTGGTGACCATGACTTGTGGCGGTCTTTGAAGGAGGCCTATGTCCAGCAGTGAGCGTCATCCGGCTGATGATGATGATGAACCATTTGCTTCTTATCCCACACTCTATTCTTTTTAATAAACGTGGACTAACGTAGGAGTAAAATTTAGTTCATACTAGCTGTAGACCGCGGCGTTGACAGCGTGGGTAATGGTTCCACAGGAACATTTCGGGATAAAAACTATCCTTTGTGTTAATCCAAGTTAAAAAAATGTGTGCACTAAATATCATGAAAATCGGTGAAGCAGCTTTTTCTAGAAGAAGTAACAAACATACAAACTTTTCTCATTTATAATTTAATTTAATTTTAATTTAATTTAATTATAAATTAATTTATAATTAGTAGGATTATAGTCTGTATCACATTGCAATAATGACTATAATACCTAACCTTAGACTACTTTACTCCGTGTTTAATAATAAGAAGATATGGGTCTGTTTATAAATTACGTAGACTTTTTTTAGACTAAATTTAGTCCACCCCAGGTTTGTAACGGCAGAACCCTATACCTAAGTAGATATTAGTACTAACAGACTCAACATTAGTTTAATTCCATTAGGAATAATAGTTGTTCTTATTTAGTTATTCTTTAAATCTTCATTAGGTTGGACAAATAGTCATTAAAATGTGTAAAATAGAAACTTTAATATGTCATTACTAATTTATAAGTATTTAAGTAAAATCGCCTCTGTAGTTTAGCGGTCCGGGTGTTGGATTTGACTGCATGAGGTCCCGGGTTCGAATCCCGGGTC
>NJDC01010594.1:13377-23802 GCA_002245475.1 Calephelis virginiensis | reverse complement strand
CCTCCAGTTGGAGCCTGACGGGATTCACTAAGTTGAGCGTTTACCCCGGAACAATATAAAGGAACACCAGGAGGGGTGGAGCGCCCAGGACCGAGAATCCCCAGAGTTAAAGCCTCTCTCTCTTTACCTACTCTAAAATATCAGTTATAAGGTTTCCCAGGACCTACGACTCCGGGTAATTATAGTATCGTCGATATAAATATTCACATGTAATTTTTGTTACCATATAAATTCTGTTTACAAAGACATACTTTATTTGTTTTTTCTCTCTTACATTAGAAGATTCTTGTGTAGCCTCAAGCTTGCAAGCAAGCTTGTGTTGCCTCAAGGCTACAATATATGTATTTAAAAAATCAACAGAGTTCTCAATATTTATCCTCTATCGTTTTGGGATTGCAAACTGACATTATTTCAATGGCTTTTAGGCGTAAATTACGACGATGTAGAAGAGTTAATTAAATTTTAAACTACCCTCAATTTAATTCAATTTAATATAGTATATCAATATAAGAGTATAAGAGTCACACACACACACACACACACACACACACACGCGCGCAACTTTCAAGATTACTTAATATATTAGTTAATTTTATTTATCCTTATTGAAACAACTTTCGTTTGGTTTCCGGAGGTGGTGTTAATAACCGCGACACAGTTTCTGACTAATGCAGTTATTATCGTTGCAACATGTTGTAATTGTATAATTGTTTGACATAAATATTTTCAATTCAATTTCAATTTCAAATAAACACTAAAATATGAAGTGATTAAATACGATATACTTGCTCCTATTGTGACTAGTTCAAATTTGGTAGCTTTTATGGAACAGGCATTTCAAGAAAATTGGAAAATACTACGATAAAAAATTAGTTTAATTTTTGAAATTGTCATGATTACCACCTCACACGACCTCATGATCTACATTAAAAATACGCAAACAGTCGCTTATGGTGTTAAAACAGAATTTAACAGGCAAAAGCGTTTGAGAACAATGATCAAACAAAATACGTCGTTACAAAATATCTCTTTAAAGCGATAACATTCAGAATTATTTCGTCACCGCAAGCAAAAGCCTCTCTTATCTTCCCCACACAGCCTTAATTGGAGCTAATCCAATCATATTTCAAAGGGCTATTATTTAAGGCCGGGTTAAAGGTTAAATAGACTTCAATCGATTTTAAAATAAAGTGATTTTGAAGTTTATCTTTGTTGATTTTATATCAAACGCACGTCGTTGCCTATAGACAAAAACTGGTAATAATACGTTGCCAATCCAATGTTTAGAATTAAACATCTCGCGGTAAGGTTGACTTGTTGTAGCGCTGACTACTCTACTCCCTAAGGATAGTACCGAAAACCGATATCATTATAAACTGGTGACGGTTATTGTGCACTTGAACGTACATACATTTAGTTAAACTACAAAAAGGAGCATTACATACAAATCACACGTTGAGTTTTATTGGGTTCTTAGACGGTTGCAGCCATTTGCTTGCATCCGTTTGTTTAAATTGTTTATATACATTTGACTGGTTAAAATGCACGCCATCCAACAAATGTAACCTTGGATTCTTCCGATTATTGAAGTTATACTTCTTTTGGCACGTTAGGAAAAAATGATGAGGGTAAATTTTTACGATGCACACGCACACCGTCACGAAAAACCGACATGATGAAGTTAGCTATAGATAACATTTTAGTTTTTAAAAATATTTTTATCTTATTACGCCGCAGAAGTATAACTTCTAACGCGTGTACATAAGTACACACACACTTTTTTATTAAATTTGGATTAGAACTACGTCCGTATTTTATAGACTGTAGGAACTCTGGAACCTCTATGATAATCGTAAAATGATCTCGTAACATCTAGAACGTCTCCAAGACACGTCTCTAACCCGATGTCCTCGTGTCAACTGTCATCGAACGCGCTTCTATTTATGACTTGCTCCTAAAACAAAGCTATCACAAGTAGGGCGCAAATCTACTCGACAGATGTCAAAATGTTTCCCGCCGCGACGTCCCGGGGAGGGACGACATGTCGATTGCCGTGAAATTGGACGCGACAACCTGCAGAGTCTAAGTTTGTCTGACAGTTTTTTTTTATTGAAATAGTAAACGCACGATATATATCACTGGACAAATGACGAGTCGGTAAGTAAATTGTTTACATGTTATGGGTGTTGGTGGCTATTTATAAAATAAATACACTAAAGTATCTTCACGCCCATATCCCCGAAGAGGTAGGCAGAGGCACAAGGTAACCACGACTAGCCGAAGACACTAAGTCCCACAATGTGATAGGTGGCAAGCCTATTGCCAACCGGGCACATTTCCAATTTCAACATTTTTTTTATTAGGAAATTGGAAAAATCAAATTTGCTTTGTGTTGCCCGACCCGGGATTCGAACCCGGGACCTCATGCATTCAGTCCAACACCCAGACCGCTAGACTACAGAAGCGATTACTACACTACAACATAATAATATTAACATTTAAAATTTTAACAGCCCCCGACGAATCCTAAATTTAATTAATTTACGTAGGCACCATCGCTCAAAGCGCATCAAAATCGGTCTATTTCTTCAATAGTTATGATGCAACAAACACTGAGAGAAAAAGGGGACTTAAACTTACAACAACCCTCTTTTTTCATCAGGGTTTAGAAATATAACATGCAACACAAAAATGCACCAATTGTTGTGCACAACTGGCTGTGTCGTCTGGGACCAAATTCCAGTCTCCATACTGGTAGTCGTTAGGCGAATATTATGTTAATCACACAACCAACGACCAACCAATCAATCATAGCTGTTATAGGTGCGTCCTGTGCTGTGTGTAGCAGGTGGTGGATCCCAACTCAGGCAAATTGCTGCGTCAATGATCCTGTAAACCTATTGTCTTTTACTTGACAGGCAATAAGGCAAATGGTCTATTCAAAGCAGCGGACTCGGACCAACCCATAGAAAAGGTATACAATAAACATATTTTGTAACACAACTGAATGTCAAAAAAGGCGATGAAACCCTTTGTTTGTGTCTACGGCAGCACGGTTCGTCCAGACTCTGAGCTCTTGTAACAACCGGTGCCACCAATTTTATTTTGTCAATAATTGACGTCGTCGTGTTCCGGTTTGAAGAGTAGGGTAACCGACAAACATAATAACTTAATAACATAAATACTTCCTCATGAAGCTGACTTCATGAGGTTAGTGTTTATGTGATTTTTATGGGCGAGGTCATCAAACATTGTTTCAAAAAAATTCTAATTATTCGTCCTGATATAGGATAAAGGTGTGTGCGTTTTACCTCTTAACTACCTACATAATAGGCACGTTAAGTTTCTATGTAGTAACAATTTTATATAAAACTTCTATCTTTTGTCCAATACCATGTGTGTAGACGATATGCTACCGTGCCCAACGCGAATAATAGCGCCGGTTGTTGTATAGTGCGGCAACTCGGCCGGGTGCGGACCTAGATACCTACTCCTGTCGCTATAATGAAAGTGTTTCATACTATCGTGTCTTAGTAATGCGGCAACGACGCTCCTATAACATTTATGGTGTCTATAGGGCACTATTGTAAATCAGTTTGTGGACATCAAGAAATGGCGCTGTATGACATTTTCCCCCCGTCCAATCCTATGGTTTTTTGTATGTAGTTGGTTGAAGTACTATAGGTTATTGATACGTAATTGAAACTTACGCATAACTTATTAATATTAGCATGTAAACTAAAAGTACTTCGTGGGGCGCTTCGGTTCAACCTATACTTAGATATTAGTTAGACTCGTAGGTGTCCTAGATGTACCTCTGCCTACCTCTAAGAAGATGCAAGTGCGAAGATACTTTTTTCCTAATGAATTACTTTAAGTCAGCATCGTAGTTTACAGTCGTCAAAGTCAATTAATTAGGTAAAGTAAAAAAATAAGTAGAACGTTTTTATAAGCCCATCTTTTAAATCCGAAATATAGTTTTGAATAAAAAAGTGAGTAATTTACTGCCTGTGTCTGAATTTTTGAAAAGCTAAAAAAGACTCCAAGGAAAACAATGTGCAAAATTACACACAGGAAACTAATGTCGATACAGTTTTCGAAATATTCTGTTAGAATATGTTAAAATAATATGTACGTTTTGCCACATTTAGATAGTGCTTCCATCCATCACAAGGGAGGTAAGTTAGGAAATATTCTGGCAGCCCCTCGGGACGCGCCCTGAGATTGTGAGATGCTATTTGCAATACTAATAAATACGACACACTATCATGTTTACGGCCACGATAAGGTAAAGTATGAAATACCCCATTTCCATGCATTCTACTTCAAATGGTAATATTTCTTTGCGGCGTAGCACAAAGTTTAAGTTAATGTAGTTCTGAAGCTTATAGGATGTTTTTGCTGTACTTTCATTACCAACATTAACAAGCTTTTTAGTATTAAATCCCTTTAACTGAAGCTAATTTTTTTACAGAAGTTTACAATAATTATTCAATTCAGCTGAAAGCACACAATTGTTATTTGAGTAAGGATTTAGAAATTTAGTGAAATCGTAAACGGCAAGACTACTCTTGATCTCGATTTCATGCAAATTGGAAACAGATATAGGATTTGTTTCATTATGTACACATGTGTTGAACACAATACTAGCAAATTATTAACATTTAGTTTCAAAAAAATCAACAAATCCTACATAGTAAATTATTTTAATTTAGTATCATCTAATTGTAAGCAATTCGCCAGAACTGTGTTTAAAACTACAAAATGACAATAAGGAAATTCTACTTTTGAACTTGCATAGAATGGAGATTCAAGTATAACCATACCACACAGAACCAATCTACGAGGGCCTAGACTAGCGTTGAAAAAAATAAAAAGTAGCCTTTATTATATTTCAGATTTCACACAAATTTACTGCAAAAGTTCTTATCTTAATTAAACAAACAAACTTTATTATTCATGATACTGCTATGGTAAGAATGTATATGAAATTTTAAAACACAAAAAGATGTCACTCGAAACTCTCCTCCTACCACATATCTCACACGGGACTTCAATACATTTATGGCTGTGTATAAAATCGACACTGAAATTTAGCTAAATATGAACTAGGCATTAAATATTTAAATAGACACAAACACATTACAGGTTTATAAATGTTTTTGCACCATTTATATTAAAAGTTTTATGATTGTATTTTCTAAACTGCAAATCTTATGAGCTACAAAACATTGAAACTGTTACGTAAGCCCTTTCAAAAAAAAATCAATCAGACGGAGCGCAAAAAATGAAAAAAAAATGACAAAATTTGTGCTGATGCATAATTTTTAGTCGCCTAGGCGTTGTTTTTGCGATTATCTTTAACATACAGAATTCACTCTTCAACGGTTTTACCACACATATGTGTATAGATTGGTAGTTTTATATAAAGGTTAAAACATTACTTTCCTTTGCGTCGCGCAACCGAATAATGTATTGTAAAATATAGCAAGTTACATAATACTTAATGTTTAGAAGTTTCCCCAATAACAACATTTTCTAATCCTGTCTAGCCGTCTATAGCTGTCTGTTCTTGCGAAAATGTTGTTATAGAAAATGTTCCCTCTTTTGAAAATTAATCCGAAGAACACGGTATTAATAAAATACACGAGTTTAAAGGCTTAAGTTTAACACGCTTATACTTGAGTACTTCTTTCAGTTATATAGTTGTTTTTACACAAATAATATGAAACTTTCAATTAAATAAATTGTAAATTTATTATTATTAAGATATACTTCGAATCACATAAATGTTTATTGAGCTACTATTACTTTAATGATTTAGGTGTAATTAAACTTCAGAGCTCCAACAAATATTTTATGTTTTAGAAGCTTAAGATGCCTCCAAATTGAGATAGCCATGTAACATCCTTTCTTTAAAACTAATTTCCTAGAAAACAAAACATTTCCAATATAATTCCACAAATGATAACATTTCAAAAACAAAATGGTAACGAGGTAAGTCAAAACGCGAAACTTGCGTTATATTTCCAGTCTCAATGAAAGCCGAACTCAAATCAACGACAAAGTACAAAGTTTTCTGAATAATTTCAACATTATAATATCTAATGAATGATTAAAAGTTTCATATCAAAAAGCGGATCCGTGAATTTGTAACGCGACAAAATGCATAATTAAAAGGATAGCTGACAGAACATTAGCGACCAAACTGGTTTATAGAAGGTCTGATGTTGTCCCTGGCACATTCTAGAATCGTCTACAAATATTATTTTCACATTCACTTAGTGGTAAATTAGATTAACAACAAATTAACAAATTAAATTCACTACTTTAACTTTACTTGTCGAGTTTTTAACAGAGCTACCCTAAAAATGTTAACCGATTTTAAAATACGGTTTTTATAAAATAATTCCCGTAGAAAGTGACTCTCGCAGGAGAGTATGCTCCGCAGCGGTTTCAACACTAAGAATCATCCGTACAGTCTTTTTCTTTAAAAAGTAACAGCATTTATAGTTTCCAAGTACGAGTTGCAGGTGAGCCTACTGGAGAGTGAGTATGCATCCAAGAGCCACTATGAATACGAATTATTTGAATAGCTAGCAAAGTATTGAATTCAAATAATATAATATACTAGCGGCCCCGTACGTGCTTCGCTACGTATATGACTGTATGAATGACATAACACAACAAAAGAAAAAAAGAAAAAATCAACTGAAAAAAGTGACAGCGAGGATTGTGCTGCCATCTGAAAAAAGTTTGAATTTGACTAAACATACCTATTAACAAAATGATCCGCCATTTTTTTAATTTATTTGTTACAAATAATGTGATAAATGAAGAACAGCTGGATCGATTTTATGCAAACTTCACATAAACCATCTACTAAATAGACCGAACAAAGCCTAAGCATTTGGTTTGTATAGGTAGGCCCGTTCTTGAGTTATAAAATTACAACGAAAAGTGGCTTTAATTTTTATATGTACAGATTATCCTAAACTTATGAAATGCAGATAATGTTGATTGATGTTCCCGTATTTAATATAAAAATTTAGGTATTGGAATCTGGTTCCTGTTTTTATTTACATTTTGTTTCATGACTGACATCATGACTTTCATTTAACATAATTTGGTTTATTTTACCAATCATAATCATAACTTAACGATTATTAATATATGAACAACAACTTAATTTGTTTGACCATTTCGTTGGTCAAGGGGCTAGCGTACACGCCTAACTTCATTGATATGCCGCGAGGCTCGGGTTCAATTCCCGACGGGGGCAGGCATTTGTGTAATGGAAAAATTTAGGTGTCAGCAGTTCCGGGTCTGGGTGTTTATTAAATTTATTCCGACATGTATTTCAGGATCTCGATGTAATAATTTCGTTGATAATGCGCGCATATAATTTGCTTATTTTATTTAAATGACGTTCTGATAATCGATAAAGTGGCTGATATTATTGGTCCAATTTAGTGGATTAAAATATTAGATTTTGTGACACATATATCCAATCTATCACATATTGAATTAATTTATTCTATGGTGAACGCATATGTATGGTCACATTAAGACGGAAAAAAAACTTGCTTAAATAAATAATTTAAATAAAAACTTAATGTAATAAATGAAATGTATTGTAAATTAATTATTTTTAATTATGCTTGTGAACAAACATACAAGGACAAAAAAATTGGTTATAAATTTGGCCTTTTTTTATTGGGTTACGTCAGGTAGCAGTTTATTGTATTGTGTGTTCGGCATACTACAAGAGAACCTGGAAGATTAGTCTCTTTTGAACAATGTAAATTTCTAAATTAAATTAATAATTTCTGTCCTGAGCTAGGTATAAATGAATGTCGAAAGAATGTTTAATTAAATTAATGTCATCATCAGAGAACTTTGTTTATACTACTTTCAAAATTATCTGAAATTTTCAGCTTTTACAAAACTAGAAGTTGCATCATAGCTGGTCAGGGCTGTTCCCTGTATACATAGAGCGATAAAATATACTAGGACTGTTAAACTAATAAAAGTGCAAATTATTTCATTTTCTCTTCTAAGTCGTAACTTAATTACTAAATGTCGTGACCCAAAGGACAGTCCTTCACTCCTTTACTATGTTTAGCATGTGGCAAGGCAGTTCTTACTGAGTTTGGTCATCTAGCACGCGCTCACTTCTTTTCAGTAGGTAAAATCTAATAACACCAATTTGCCATAGTTATCGTCGTTGACGACTAGCAAAACCACCCATGATCCTTCTATAGTATATCGCTGAAAGTCTAGAACTAGTTGGCAGTAGGCTTATTTGTACTTTTGTCAGCATATATGGAGCATCCATCATCAGCACCACATATCGAAAGCATCTATCTAGTTTCATAATTCACATAACAAATTTATACTTTTATTGTAATAACAACTAATAGAGATTTGGATTATCCGAGTCACGTCGGTTCGAATTTGACTCACACCTTGACTTGAAAGAGTTCGGCGACCACCAAATGTATTAATTGTCATAATTCAAAACGATCTAGCAGATACGAATTGTCGCTCAGATGTTATTGATTAATATTCTCCGCTAGTCTACATGGGCATGAGCGGCCCCTTATATTAATCCGAATGTTGTATAATGAAGCCGGGAATTTATCCCGAAGTGGAAATATTACCAGAAGATTATACTGGTGCCGTCGAACTTGAAAATCCTGCCTTTGACACTTTTGTGGATTAAGCGGACATTAATTTAAGTCCGAACTTCCTGGACTGCTTAATAACATCCAGATGTGGAGAGGTTTATTTAAAGAGCTTGTTATACTGATATCGCAAATACTGGTATTTATAATCTAGAATTACGAAATTGGCCCCCAAAATCAAACGTACAAATGCCTTCACGACTGTTTTGTAAACGAAATATGTATTTCAACTACACTAATACATCTATTATATCCAAATGTTCTTAAACCGGCAAACCCAGAAATGAATTACGCTTCTACACAAATACCTCTTCCAGTACTCAATCGAACCCCAGCTTCGTCCTCCACGATACTATTTTACATACATCACATAACATCCCACTTAACCGTATGACTTATGTAATAATCTGTTAGACTTTTCTACTTAAAAAAAAGAAAAAAAAGTATATTTCTTGATGCGATAAAATATATTCTGAATTAGTTCAAATAAAATACAAGCACATGTTAAGACTGTTACTTGAGCTATGCGTATTTTGGTAGTATCAATACCTAACGTAATACACAAGCCTATTTAAGTCTACAGCTAGAACCCCTGCAAAAATCCTGATAAAAAGTTGCCCCTTGTTCCTCTTCGAGAGAAATGTGTGAGAAATCAAACATGTTAAAATATATTGTCTATTGTTATCGCCTTCGGGTCTAGCGGTCCAGCGTTGAAAGAAAGAAGCCAATTCCTGAGGTCTTGGATTTGATCCCCAACAACAGAAATAAAAAACGTTTTCAATTTTCCAATAAAATAACTTTGCCCAGGTTTTGATATAATATGTCTGGTTGTCGTTAGGCTTGCCATCACTCATATCACTTTGTGGGACTAAGTGTCTTCAGCTAGTCGTGGATGCCATCACTCTGCCTCTGCCTACCTCTTTAATAAGGGCGTGAAGAAACTTTAACTTCTTTTAGTCTTAACCTTTAACTGTTGACGCGCGGTCCCACAGACCACTTACTGTTTGTAATTCTCGTGTTTAACCCCTTTCCCGCACTTCCCGCATCTGAGGCGCTCGGTAGCTTCTTATTTAGTAGCGAAACGATTGTTGAAGCAGGAGGTTGAGTCACCGGATTCAAATTAAGTAAATTATTTCGCTTTAAAATGTAACGGTGGTCTGTGAGACCGCATGTCCATGGGTTCAATCAATCAATTCAACAAGTCAATTTTATATGGGAAACCATATAAAAATAAAAATTATATTTTATTTATTTTAGGTTATTTTCGATGAAAATAAAATAAATGTATATAGCCTGTAAAAGAAGAGTTTTCCTAAAGAAATAGGCACGATCCACAAATGAAAACACGCACTGTAATTTAAAATTTACCAAATGAGTTAAGGAGTTACATTTGATACTGAAGCGAATATTAGGAGCAGTCATGACGCCGAAAGAACTTCCTACTCAAGTGATTGAATTCAAGCGAGAAATATACAGACTCTGTCCACCAAAACTAAAAAGGAAGACTAACTACGCTTGTGTTAGTTGTAAACAGGCAATATGCCTACAATGTTCCAAGCCTTTGTGCAATAACTGTCAATCAATTGTACACATATTGAAACATTGTTAGAATTTTTATGTTGTAATATGATAAATATTTTGTTTGTTTTTATATTTGTTATACTTTAAACTTAACGATGACTTTATTGATTTTTGCTAAAACTTTGTTTAATATATAAGTTTGCTCCTAAAAGTGATC
>NJDC01010594.1:0-12991 GCA_002245475.1 Calephelis virginiensis | reverse complement strand
CCCGGATTGGTACCACCGCCTTACCTATTCCTGCCGCCATAACGTCATGACGTGTTCGGGTTCGGAGGGTAAGGTAGCCGGTAAACTTACTTTTGCTCGAGGCCCTATACCCTGACCTCAGGTTGGCAACGCACCATTACCATCTTTGGTGTCTCTAGGCGGCGTGAATTTCTTACCATCAGGAAATTCGTCTGCTTGTTCACCTTCCTAAATCATAAAAAAAAATTACATTAAAATTGATATTTTTTTTATGTTTGAGGTCAGCGGACATGCACGTGGCCCTCGTGATGGTAAGAGATAACCGTGGCCCATAGTAACCATAGTCACCAGGATGTTAGACCTATTGTACAAGTCTACCAGCTTCCCTAGCCTGCCCTCCGAACCGCAACTTAAAGAGTCATTGTGACGGCAAGAATAGATAAGGCGGAAAAGGTGACTTTCGATGTCACCTGCTAAAATCTGAGAGAGAGAGAGAGTCAGGCTTTCTACATCTACCGCATTGGTACCAGCGCCACTTTTAGCTGTTGCTATAAGTCTGTACTTATCAACTAGCTAATAGCTTCTCTTCTTTATTCATAAGAAACTTTTTAAGAACAATCTAAACTGCCCTCGTTCTATCAACAGTTGTTCTGATGGTCTTAATAAAAGTTGGATATAATAATGGCGGGGACAAGTGAGCGAGTGTTATATATTTCCTGTCCGCGAGTCATTGTGGCGCTCCGAAGGCTGTCTTTGTCTCGCCGGAGCACACATTAATCATTCCGACGCAGTGGACTTGGATAAGCGTGGACAAAATAATGGTCAGGGAGTTTGCACACCATTTCCTCCGATAAAATAATAAGAAGTGATGACGTATGAAGAATAAATAGTTTCCGCTTTCACTACATTCATTTTTCATCAGGGCGCGGGCGTTTGTGATTCACGTCACTTGGAGTTTTTGTTGGCGATTTCATGTGATAACGTTTTGTTAATAGCTTTTTTAATATATTTACTTATTACATGTGAAACTGTGATGCCAAAGAGACATCGCAAAAGAGTTTCTAGCTACAAACTTCATCAATTGGTTTTTGCTTAGTGTCTTCTTCATCTTCTTTTATAAATATGGCTTTCAGGGTCAGGGTCTTGAGTAAAGCGGTGGATTCGTTACTCATGCTCATCTAGTGAGATTTGACGGCACCGAGAAAATAGACGATATACTAATTTCTTCATGATTATTTCATTTGGGCACTTTCACTTAACAAAATTAATCTATTTCCCACCTAAATTATCCAATTTCACTTAATATAAATACGAAGTTTAATAATAACAATAATTTGATAATTTGGTCCTTACGCGTTAAAATATAAATAAGAGCATTAAAAGAAGGGTGTAGCAGTTATTTATTTCAATGATTACCAAATTCAGAAAAAAAGTCACCATAGGCAAATTGCATGTTAATAATTGCAAGTATTATCATAGTACCTTCCAATGGCACATCTCCACGCTTGGCCAACAGAAAGTGAACACCAAGATGTGAAAGAGTGTTTGCCTGTTTATGTTCTGTGCCTTTTCTTTGTTCGTTGTTCGGAGAGAACCGTAGCAGAACCTACCTGGGTTCGGCTACGGTTCTAGTTTTTATGTACGAATAAAAGATGTATTGAGTGTCTTTACACACTTACTGGAGATTAGTATCTCTCTTGACGAGCTGCCGGTTGGAATGTGGACGGAGTTTAAAATTGTAATATTCGAAATCTTTTTGCTCAATGCATAGTATAAAACAAAGTTGTTCTCCGCATCTATTTATCTATTTCTACTCTTTCTTCTCTTAAATCATGCTACGGATTTTCATGCTGTTGTTACTTTTCTTTACATAATTTATTTCTGAAGGTTTATACATACAAAACATTCTGATGACATATACAATGTAGCAGAGAAAATTTCATGTTTTGTGATAAAGCCGCCACAAAAAAAAAGATTTTTAATCGCTTACATTGGTTAAGCCATTACGAGATACATCAAAGTAATGAACTATGGATGTGTTTTTTTAGCACGTGTAGCGTTCTTCAAATTTTTACAACTTTTAAATGAAGTAAAAACTCCACCTCTCTCAAGAACTTTTTTGAATTTGCACACTTTCGACTCTCTCTGACAAATGTTCTAACAATTTGAGCTACCAAGATTAGGGTCATTTTAATTATTTTTTCTGTAATGGTAAATTCATTTAATACAAGTAGGATTATATTGAACTGCGTCACTATAAGACATAATTATTAACGTAATCGATTCGAAAGGAAATAATTTTTTTTACTGCAGAATCAGAATCCTTTATAGCCTGTATGGTTATCGAATTTATTAGCGAGAGACGAAAGGGTAAAAGTTCAAATCCAGTCTAAGTTTTTTTTTCTTTATTTAAAAATTGGGAAAATGTGCTAAGATATTGTAAATAACAAAAACGCCTATAAAAAGTCCTTCTTAGCATAGATCTATCTCCTAATGTTGACACACAAAAACCATGTTTTTTCTAAGTAATTCATTGGAAAATATAACTTTGTTTGAAAAACTCTTCCTCCTAATTAATTTAAATAATTTTCAAATAAGCAAGTTAATTACCTTGGTCATTTATTGTAGAATAACATGCATACATACATATTTTCACGCCAAGTCTTTTACGAGGTTGACAAAAAGTGTCGAGTGCCAAATCTCACGATCCTGGTAGGCCTGCCTGGCTTCCTATACATTGTTTACCTTTTTTATAGCAACACGCCCACTACACTACACAACAATATGTAATCATATTTATCAGAAATACACAGTCGTACTGTAATATATTTATTATAATTTACATTTTACTTCATGCAGATACAAATTTTTGTAAGGCATTTAAATATTCTGTTGAATAATATTATTGCAAGGAATAAAATGGATAACAATACTTATGGCATTCGTATCAATGTGGAAACTAATTTTAGGGCAAAGAAGAGTATGTCACAGGTATATTATGGTTAGCAAAACATTCGGGCAAATAAAAATTCGAGCAAATGAAATTCTGGCATTTGAATATATGGCATATATTCTTCGGGAAAACAATAGACAACCGTCTCGGAGTTCACACATAGACTGTAAAGATAGAGGGCCATCAGTTTGATCAGAGGATGTAATAGGGAATAGACATAGAGGGAATGTTGTGGGAGGCTCAAAGTGGTTTTACGTCTGGAATTGGATGGATGTATGTATGTTTTGGATGCGCAACATCTTAGAAAAGCATCTGGCTGTAGACTAGAAAGTTTTCTGTGTTTTGTGGATCTCTGAAAGCGTTTAATAAATTGGTACGTTTATGGGACTAGACAGCTAGTGGGGACCCCCCACTGCGTGCTGTGAAATCTATGTATTTGGATTATAAAGCATGTGTGCGGGTGGACGACAACATATTGCATTGGTTTGATGTTAACATTGGCGTCAAGCAAGGCTAAGTATTGTTTATCTTGTATTTGGACAAATGCTTTCAAATGGTGAAATCAATAAATATGGGAATGCATATAGGTGATCAAGTGTTGAATTGCCTGCTTTATGCAGATGACGCCGTTCTTTTGGGATCTACACCATCTGAGCTGCAAACACTGGTCACAGTTATGGAGGGTAATTATAAAGAAAGAGGGTTGCATTTGAATACAAATAAAACTAAAGTAATGATTTTTGAAAGAGACGTAGCCTGAACGGATGTAATAGTTTTAGTTGATTGTGTAGTTCAGCAACAAGTGAATGAAATTGTATATCTTGGTTATGCTTTTAGTGGAGATGGAAGGTACACCGCAGATCTAGAGAGGAGAGTGTGTGCAGGGGATAATGTGAACGGAGCGCTGGGTAAGCTATTTCAAACCAAGGTTTAGAGACAAGGGGCTGAGCTTGCTTTGCATAATTCTTCACGTTGTTGTGAAGAGAGAGAGTTCAATTAAGCATAAGATTATGAAAAAAATGCAGTCAAAATGAGAGCGCTACAGAAACTCTGTAGAAAGAATGACAGATGAAATATTGACAAAGGAGATATACAATGCAAATGCGGATGGATGAAGTACCCGGTGTGACCAAGTTTGAAATTCCACAATCAAATCGCTCGGGTATTATTCAAGGGTGGTTTTAAGAGTCTCCAAAATCGGCGAGTTTCTATTAAAAGGAAAATAATGAATATGGCTGATAGCTAGGCAGGAATACCAGGATTGTAAGATTTGGCACTCGACACTCTCTGTCTACCGTGTAAGAAACTTGGCGTGAAGATATGTGTATATTGAAATATAAATCATCTTCTTTTAAATCGCTCTCCGTAAAATTACTATAATGACAGTTGGCTCGTTATTCTTAGGAGGAATCAAATAAGATATTTAAAACAGTGAGACGACACTTTAAACTTCATTAAAATAGTACAAGAGCGTAAATTTAATAATTATCGAACGAAGTAGTTCGGTCTTTTTTCACATAACAGAATTCCTATCTTTGCGCATTGTACGAGATATTACAACGATCGTATAAAATTTGGACCCATTCCATGTCGTTGTATACGAGCCGTATCTTGTTCTGTCTACATGTCTTATTCAAAACCAAATATAATATTTTGACAAATAGCCGGAGCCGCGCTCGCAGCTGCGACTCAATTATAATTTCATTAGAAACTCGAACGTTATTACGTTGTACCACGCCGGGGGACTCACAGAGAAATGAATTGTAACCCGGCGGAGACGTTTGCGATCATCGGGACATATTAAAAAAGGTTACCAAGTATTGTAGTGTAGCCTAGTTAAAAAAATAGTATATTAATGGGACGTTTTGCGAATTTAAGCTTCTTATGTCTTCTTATTCATCTATGCTACCCTTCCAAGAAGAACACGATGAAGGCAAACAATAACGTTATGATGTTAGAAAATGTTGAGCCGGTGATAAACATTTTTGGCATAGCATTACCGCCTACATGGTGACTGTGTATATAGAACAAACATGGAATGTAAATAGTTTCCCAGTGTTGTTCCGGTTCTCCTGAGTATAATAAACCATCTGCCTCTCTGCCAGGCACTTTGTAAGAGACGAGCACTGGTTTAAATATTGGGAGAGTGCTGTTTAGCGACTTACCAGGCAGGGATCCACCGTATTACCTATTCCTGTCGCCATAATGAATTGGTTTTATTCAGTTCCGGTGGGTACAGTAGCCGGTAGACTTGCATTGTTGTACAATCTGGCCGCCAGACAGAGACGTACTTATAACATCTATTGTGTCTGTAAGTAACGGTCGCTTATTACCATCGGGAAAGTCAGCTTATTCGTTTTCTTATTACATTATTAAAATTTAAACAATAAAAGACCATTAATGACCCATTCAACCTTTGTTCGCCTCTGACTTAACTTCTGGCAGGAACATCTATTTATTCTACATATGAAACTTGGAACAATACGGCTTATAATTTAAATTTTAATATTTTTTTGACGTGACAACGTCTTAAATTACGTTGTGGCTCGGAGTCACTCTTGAAAAAGTGTAACAGACGTGATCTGTTACGATGAGTCACCGAATGAGAGAGAGGCCCGCCGGACCGGTACAATGTTTTAGTAAACAAAATATATTTCTTAAGTTAAAATTTGTGCATTTCTTATTTTCATTCAATTCCTTGTTCCTATTGTGCAATTTAATAATATTCATATCAATAAATATTCTACCGAGAAAAAGACGTTGTCACGTAAAATCTTCGCCCGTAAAACCGACTTTACAGGCAACCATTTTTTTAGTCAATCATTTTAAATCTGATCAAAATTGATATAGCAGCTAAACCCTTAAAATGTAACTACTAAAAAACACATTAATGAATGAGTTTTCGTAAATAAAATAATTAAATTTCTTTAGATGAATTACACTACACAAATAGATTTAGCTCGAAATTAGCAAATTATAAGTTTGTGTTATAGGTCTGTGTGGTATGTACCACCAGCGCAATCAGTCAACCGACGAAAGCGGTCAAACCGTTCCAAGGTGGGTGGAAGTAAAAAGATGGGCAGCAGCGTTCTTGTGAAAACTTCCACCCTACCGTTGATCCCCAACCCGCCGGCCAAGCGTGGGGATTATGGCAAAACCCCCCAAATGACATACTACAAAAACGTTGGCTCCTAGTCTCCGGCAGCTCCGCTTAACCGAGTCTACGGTAGCGGACTCGGTAACGGCAGAGCAGGGGGTGCGAAGAATCCCCGGACGGACTTAGGCTACCAGCTGACGTACCTGGCCCTGGTAACGCACAACTGCCGCACGCTCTGGACTGACGAGAAGAATCTGGAGTTGGAAGAGTGTTTTCACAAGTTACGCTGGAACGTTGTGGGATTGTCTGAAGTCCGAAGACAGGGAGAGGACTCAATAATCCTAAAGCCCGGTAACTTGTTCTACCACCGGAAAAGTGACAGCCAGTCCCAGGGCGGTGTCGGGTTTATCGTCCGGAGGTCGCTTATCAACAACGTGGAGGCGATCGGGAGTGTGTCGACAAGGGTGGCGTACCTGTTACTCAGAATTACCAAATGGTATTCGCTGAAGGTCATACAGGTCTACGCCCCGACTTCGGCGCACTCTGATGACGAGGTGGAGGCGATGTACGAGGACATATCTATACCTTCATAACGCACTACACGGTGGTGATAGGCAACTTCAACGCAAAGCTGGGTATGAGAGAGAGTGATGAGCTGAAAGTGGGGCAATTTGGTGTTGGTATCCATAATCCGAGGGGCAAATGATTGGCTGAATTTCTGGAGAAGGAAGGACTCTTTATAATGAATTCCTTCTTCAGAAAAAAGCCACATCGTAAATGGACCTGGATTAGCCCGGATGGGTCGACAAAAATTGAGATAGACTTAATTTTGTCTACCAGTCTCAGTGATTAATAGGCTGAAAACTGGTAGTGATCATCGGATGGTAAGAGGCACATCAACACAAGGCTTGAACGGTCACGGCTGATGAAGTCTACGCTCCGTCTAACCCTAGTCAAATGCCAAAATCCCAAAAACTTTCACCTCAAACTTCAAAATCGCTTCGAATGCCTGAATTGCGAATTTACGGACGATCTGAACAATGGGTTTGTGCAAGCTGTCCAAGAGGCTGGGTCGAAACTTTAGCTTGCTGACTCTCTGGGCTATGTCGGTTATTCTCGTTCTCTTACGGACCAGCGAATGGCGGATCATATCATGAAGAGAAACATCGAGCACAGCTCTCTCCATAGCACGCAGAGCAACTCTAAGCTTATTTAAGAGACCAACAATTAACAGCCACGTCTCAGTTCCATATATGTCAGTAAAACAAATTTCTTTAAGTAACATGTATTTAATTTGCATTTCAACAGGCATTGTTTTGCAGTATTTAAAAAGCCCAACGTCGTTGTTACAACATTTTTGCTAAATATTATGGGGGTACAATATTTTTCGGTAGGTAGTTTTATTTGTATCAAATATATCTGTTCGTTGTAAGAGCTATACGTCCGACCATAGCTGCATAAAATATCTAATATAAGAATCTGCTTACGCCATTCCCATTTTCAATTCATTCAGGAAATTGATATCATGTACAATTTTTGATGCAGTTACTTATTTCATTGACATGAGATAAAAAATAATTAAGGGGCTAATACTGATCCTTGGGCAGGCATCCTTTATCCTATATACACCATCAATCTTTACAGTCGGTTTTCTATTGTTCAGATAGTCTTTCTACCTCGTGTGTAGTGGACCTCTTTTTACGCAATTATCTAACTTTGATATAAGATGTTGATCAAGTGTACCAAAGACCCTGGTGAAATCTATAAACAAAGCCAGGACCTGCCGTCTATCGTTTAGGTTTTCATTGACATAATCAGTAAAGTTTGATGGCAATCAGTTCTACACTTCCCTGGATGAAATCCATCAGGATTATATCATATTATTTCATTTTTATTATAATAGTTATGAAATTGTTGGCATGAGTACTTTTCTACTACCTTGTCAACAGAAGACATCAAGATTGGACGGTATTTTAAAAATTTTGATATGGCCTGTTCATAAATTTAGATGTCTGCTTTTCCGGGTCTGTGTGCTTATTCAATTTATTCTATTATATATTTAAGTATTTTGTAGAAAATCAACTCAACGTCAAATAACACATTTTCCCTGGTTGAAGAACCATTTGTATCTGTCAAGTAAAGTTATCAATCATAAAACAATAAAGGTAAGAGCGGGAACACCTTCAAATTCCAATAAATATCGAATAGAAAATGTTTTCATTGCTTTAACATTACATAAATAGATTCGCGGTATAAGTGGTAGCGTGGGTAGTAACCCGACGCCGATGACTTTTTATAAGATCCCAATAACATACAGAATAATAATGAAATATGAATATTTTGTGTAAGCTTTAATCAAAGTCAATTATTTTATAAGTTTATAAATGATCTGATAACAAATATGCAGTTAAGCTATTTAAATGATACTCGCACAAGCAGGAAGGTGTAGAGAAAATTATACAAGGTAATCAAAATGTGACATAAAATACGCTAATCAAAATATATATTAATCACACGTTACAACATAAATTGTCTACAAAAAAATTAAAAAAATTAACAAACCACTTCCTAATTACTATGGCGATTAAATCTGTTATTCGGTCCTTATAAAAACTCAATAAATATACTCAATCGTTTATGACAAGTTTGTTCCAAATTAAAATGAACCTGTCCTATATACCACCCAAGTCAACTACGATTTTGTTATATCATTTTGTCTAAGTTCACAAAATGTCTTCATATATTTCTCGATTTCCCTAAATTCTTTTTTCAACTTAAGATTTGGTGGCAATGGAACCACTACCTCAAAAGTACGCTCGTTCAAATTATACAGGAATAATTAAAATCAGTTCACAAGTGACGGGGAAATCGATTTATATTTGTGTTTGCGTTTTCGTTTGCGTTTGCATTTACGTTTGTGTTTGTACTTCTAATGTATAAAAATGAATAGCTAAATGCTAAGCGCATAGCTTCCGAACGACTGGACCAGTTCGGCTAATTCTTCAGAAAATTTGGTTCTGACAGATTTCACTAAATCCAGTAACTTGATGCAAAGTAAAACTTGAGTAACAGCTAAAAACTAAAAAAAAATTATAAACATCAATCAATATCTTTAAACATTCTTATTCTATACGACAACAGTGCTTACATTTCGGAGGTTACTTTTGCACGAGTCGGTTCGGGTTCACCGAGTAGAATAGACCTTTACGCCAGGCTACTAGTGGGAGAGTGCCATGCAGTATTTGCACGGGTAGGGATCTGCCACCTCGCCTAGTCCTACCGCTCAATGACCAATTGTAAATATAAGTAGACAGTGGTGAATTTGCCTATAAGCGTTTGAAATTGCACGAACACGTAAACACTCTCACCTATGAGCCACCAAAGTGAACATAAGAGGACCCTTAGTAACGCGCGTCGCGTCGTATGTTAAACTAACGTATTTTGCATAACCTCATTTTTAACCAACTTAAACGAGGGTTATCAATTTGACCCCTGCGTAGGTATGTAATATTTTCAGAATTGCCCAGTTTTCACGTATGTTAGTCTCTATCACCACATCATCAATATAAGTAGATATCACCGTCTGAAAAAATGTGCCAAAGTTCAAAAACTTATGTATGTGTTTGTTTGCTAATTAGTTATTACAATTCAATTGATTAAATATGTAGAACTCCTTTTATATTCCGTAAAAAAACTATGTCTAAAACATTAAAAGTGACAATCTTATGGTTTCAGTGGAGCGTAGGTATTTGTCATACTTATACTGTGACAATGACGCCATAATGTCATGTTGCAGCCCGGTGGATAGAGTAACCGGTGGACTTATACAATAAGCCTAATATCCCGGCCATAGCACCGCGACGCACCTACAACGTCTATTGTCTCTATATGCTACAGTTATCTCTTACCATCCGGAGAGCCGTGTTCGCTGACCTCTCACATAAGAAATAAAGCTTATCAAAACAGAGTAGAAACGGAACTAATTACTTTTTTTTATCCGGGGAAGATTACCTACTTAAACTAAACATGCGAAATTCTTGAAAATGAGTTTTTATATATCAGAATAGTTTTAAAATCGTTTGTATCCGAATGTACCAAATTTTTTTGTCTATACCTCAACAGTTAATTTGGGCCCCATAGGCCATAATCTAATATCAGTTTTGTTAATGAATGGGTTAAAAATCGTTTGTACTTTATTGTACCAACTTTTGTTACGTTTGTATCCTAATAGGTAATAGGGCCCCAAATGCAATTTTCTTGAAAATCATTTTTTTTATATCGGAATAAGTTTTAAATAGAAACGCTCTAAGGGGGACTACCTGGACGAGGGTTTTCAATCACTTAGACATTAGCATCCATCGAACACACGACATCATGATATACGCACATTAAAGGACTACACTGTATATTTTATAAATGAATAAAGATACAAATATTTTTTTAACACAATAAATTTAAATAATCAATTTTTTTCATACAAATAATCTAATATTTCATTTATCACAATTAACTTTTAATGTCAAGCACGATTAAATAAAATAAAAGCTAATCTTTAATACCTACCCATAACATACACTACCTTTGTTTTTGTTATTCATTTGAAACTTATCTCACAATTTAACTCTATTCTTTACTTGTTTATGTTATTAAACTCAGTTACTCTGGCACCAGATAAATAGGTACATGCGTTAGTAAAACAAAACTAAATGTATCGTAGAACCCATCAAATAGGTAAATTTAGTGACAGAAAAAATTAAATAAAAATTACGTCTAATTTTACTTATGATTATTTACATTCGTCATTAACATTCGGCAACATTAAATTAGTTTTTAAAATAATAAACTTTGAAGATTAGTATTGCTAAATAGTAACGTCATTCGATTATGAAAATATAACTCATAATATAACAACTTACCCATAATCGATTATAACCAATATCAAAAGTCATATCAATAGCCATATAATCAACCATAATTGGCCAATGGTTGCCTCTAATTTCAACTAGTAATTGGACTAGACCATGATTATTAGACAACTGTCTAGTCTCATTGACGACACATCCCTGTAAGCTACTCGTAGCGATGCCCGACTCACGTGAAATCGGATCCTCCAGATCCAATAACCGCGGCAAACCCTAGACTCCCAACCCAAACACAAACTCACAAGACACAACACTACACCGTCGCCGCCGGTCTTGGGTCTCCCTTGCGCCCGCCGCTTAATGCCGAGCGACGAGCCGCCACTACTCCTCAATGAAGTTCACCAGTAACCAAAACGCAGAACCAAGTCGAGATTCGGTCTTCCGAGAGACAGCCCTTGTTGCTGGGGTTGTAGGGAACAGTCCAATCCATCTAAATAATGATGTCTCGGGCTGAGCACTCTGCTCGGCCCGAAAAGCTCGGTGAAGTTGTAAAAACCGCGGGGTTGGCAACATATTAGTCATTCGAACTAGTCGACTGTATTTTCGATTATTCGACTTGTTGGCTCGATTATGGCGCGACCGAGTCACGACTACCTACCGACCCACTCAGGGCGACTCGACTTTAGTTTGGGCGAGATCGTGAGTCGAGAAGGAGAAAGAAATATTAGGACTTACAATAAATATTCAACCACCGATAAATAAAAGAGTTAAGTACTTTTTTAACCTATTTTTTTAAAAAGGAGGAGGTTGTAAATTCGACCCTTAAATATTTATTAATAGCTGTTGCCCGCTTGGTAATGGTCCCACAGGATTATTTTCACGGGATGAAAACTATCCTATGTGTTATGTGCGCGCCAAATTTCATGAAATGTAGTTTAGCAGATTTTGCGTTAAGGAGTAACAAAAAACAAACAAACACACAAAGTTTCGCAAATATAATCAATAGAGAGCACAATATCTTTCCTGGCAGCGCAAAATGAAGAATTGAGGAAGAAAATTGAAAAAATTGAAGGACAGTCTAAAAAGGATCAAGAACAAATAGTTATTACTAGAGGAAAAACTTGAGGATTTACAGCGAGAGAGTCGTAAGACAAATCTAGAAATTAAAAACGTTCCTAAATTTGAAAATGAATCGAGAGAAACTCTGGTTGAAATGATGATTAATCTATCTTTAAATACTGGATGTAACATAAAAAAATCAGATATAAAGGATATTTACAGAGTTAAAGGTAAGGGAAAAATAAGGGACAATTCCACAATTATTGTCGAGACATCTTCAACTATAGTAAAGACGGAGCTGATAAAAAGCTGCAAATCTTTTAACATAAAACACAAGCAAAAATCATGCGCCAAACACCTAGGATATAAAACAAAACAAGATACACCAAAATATATATCAGAACAGCTGACTTCGAAAGGCGCTCGTTTATTTTTTCTGGCACGCGATCTAGTCAAAACAAAAAAATACAAATACTGCTGGACTGCGTTTGGCCGAATTTACATAAGAGAACACGACGACAGTCCGATAATTGTGATTAGAAATGAAACACAGATCCACAACTTAAGGAAAGAAGCATGACTGAAATTGGAGCATTTTCGGAGACCTCGATTTAGCGCTAAGTTACAAATTATTGTGAATAATATTATTTTTTCTTTATTAGTAGATGATATATTCATCACCGATGAAACTAACATTTTAATTATATACTTTTTGACACAAACACACATTAATCAAATTTTACAAACACAATTTTACATGGCTCATACACTTAAACACTTAATCCTTGATAACAAAGTAGATAAATTTAAAAATAGAAATTACTATGTCACTCGTAAGATTAATCATAGATGCGTTGACAAACACATTAACATAATAAAAGGTTTAAATTCTATTAATAATATTACATCAGTAGTTTATATATATTTTAATAATGGATAATACACTCTTAAATATGAAAGTAATAGACACTATAGAAATGAGCATGTCTGAACTTTCCGATTTTCACGAATACTGTAAGGAGAAACACACTAAAGAATCAG
>NJDC01010586.1:0-20694 GCA_002245475.1 Calephelis virginiensis | reverse complement strand
ATTATCCGAGGGTGGTGTCAAGAGTCTCCGAAACCGGCGTGTTTGTATGAAAAGGGTTATGAATGTGAAGTAAGCAAGACAGGTTTGTCAGGATCGTGAGGTCTGGCACTGGATACTCTCTGCCTACCCCGTAAGGGACTTGGCGTGAAGATATGTATGTATGTATGTATTTAAACGACATTGTAAAATTTTTGGATCGCTTCTGTGGTCTAGGCGTCCAGGTATTGGACTTGATTTCAAGAGCTTCTGCCTACCTCTTCGGGGATATGGGCGTAAAGATACTTATCGATTTGTTAACAATATTTCTCTAGTTAGCTATACCAATGTATAGTTACCTATTGAGACTTTTAAGTTATCCTGTTTTTTGCCGGGCTCTGTACGAGAATAGTACAGTCCAAGTGCGTTGCTACCAAGTAGCTCAGCCTTATCAAGGTAACTATTCATGTCGCCATAACGTTGGGCATTAACGTTTGGCCACTGTCATTTGACATTTAGGATTTGTGCGAGACAATTTTTTTCTTAATGTGAGATAATATAAGTATAAGAATACCTATCAGGTATAACATTACCCGTTTTGTAAGAGAATCAGGGAACCTACCATGAACGCTTAAAGCAGTAGTACCTGGATGACCGAGCTTACCTCTACATTTTTTTAAAAAAAATGTGTTTTTTGGAAATTATATGTATTTAAGTACGACCCATAATATAAAATTTCTTAGCAAACACTCATTGACTTCGGAACAACTTTATTGCTCACAAAAATGGTATTATTATTCGTCAATAGATGTCAGGAAGAAATGTCAGAAGATCTTTCAGTTTAAGCACGAATAAAATTTTCAGTTTAAACACGAATAAAATGACTTTTTCTAAAAATGATTCCTAGCTAGATCGATTTATCGCCCCCGAAACCCTCTACATACTAAATTTTATGAAAATCGTTGGAGCCGATTCCGAGTTTCCAATTATTTATATATATATATACAAGAATTGCTCATTTAAAGGTATAAGATTATTTTGGTCTAAGATCCGAAGTAAGGTCGACCTACACCGAGCTGATAATAGGATGAAACCGGTTTTGTAGCAAGTTTAGCATATCAGAAAATATATTAAAAATGGGTTGCCCAAAAAAATCCTGGAACAAAAAATTTTTAATTATTAAAAAAAAGTTTTTAACATTTCCATTTTTTTTCAGGCAACCCTAAATATCAACTTAAATTGTAATAAAAATTGTAATGAAACTGCACCTATTTTCATATATTTTTTTCCTATTATCCGATCTCGTGAAAGTAACTAGCATCGACAATTATCTGTTTATAACTGGCAATCCAGATAAACAACAGGTAACCCAACTACTGTAACTTCGTCTTATTCCTACTTTAAGCGCGGATAATATATTAATATTGCACAAATTAATGAATAAAAAACATTTTGAAAAAATAAAAAAAATGTCCAGGATTTTTTCAGGCAACCCATTTTTAATATATTTTCTGATGTACTTAATTTGCTATAAAACCGTTTCATCCTATTATCAGCTCGGTGTAGGTCGACCTAACTTCGGATCTCCGACTATTTCCATCTTGCTAAATGTTCACCTTTATATGCAACTTTATGGTATACGTTGTAAGGTTGTCTTTCTCCGATAACAATTAGTATTATTGAAGTAATACTGTATTTAGAACTTATGGTAACCCCCCTGGTGCCTGTATTGGATTCTAAATAATCCAGTTATGCAGGTCACCAGGGTTTATGATTTCAGCCACACGTTACCAACTTGCCAATACTAAACATTTTTGTTTTTTTAATTTATAGGCAAGTATTTTTGTTCATTAGTAAAAACAAGATCAAACAATGAGAATGCACTGATTACTTTGTATATATTTCTACTTGCTGACCCGGCAAACGTTGTTCTGCTGTATTTTTCATGTGATTTTAATAAAAAAAATGGGGTGGGTCACCCTTATCATTAAGGGGTATGAAAAATAGATGTTGGCCGATTCTCAGACCTACTCAATATGCTCACAAAATTTCATGAGAATTGGTCAAGCCGTTTCGGAGGAGTATGCAGACTAACATTGTGACACGAGAATTTTATATATAAGATATATACGTAAAAGGGATTTTTTTACGTGTAGGTTCAGTTAAACACAAGAACTAACATCCCGGCTACAGGACAGTTACGCACTTATAACATCAATGGTGTTTGTCGGCTACTGATGTATTTTACTACCAGGAGATCTTTGTGTTTGTTCCCTGTAATAATCATATAAAATATATGTACACATTTTGCAAACCTGAATTTGTGGTTGTCAGTAAGGTAGTAAAATAAGAATTTAATCAACTTATTATTGCTAATTACGTTATTTTGGTATAAACATCTCATTTTGAATTGCAAAAAGTCGAATTTAGAATACAACGTAAACATGAGATGAAACGTATTATTTTAGTTCCGGTTGTTTTTTGCACAATATAAGTTGTTTGTGGTTTTTCAAGAGGTATGTACCTATTCGTTACCATTAGCAGATAAACATATAGTAGTACTATTTAAATTATGTTCTTGGGCTATATTCGTCAAGCTTCGGAAATCCGAATGTATTTTAAAGATATCTATATAGAGTTGTTATTACATAATTAGGTAATCATTTCGCTTAAATTTAGATTAGGTCAGCTAATTTAAAAATAAAAGTATGAAGTGTAAAAAGACTAAAAAGCGAAAAGCCGAGGCGCATAATTTAAATAGCAGTACTATAGGGTTATTTGTCCAGTTCACGTCCACTTAGTGGAGTTTGCAGACTTGAGGTAAAATATAAGAATGTTTTAGATCTGGTTTTGAATTAACTAATATTGTAACCCATCCTTAGTATAGTCTTTTTTAGGATGAAGCTAAGTTTTAGCCAAAATATCTAGTAAATAATTAAAAAAAAAATAATAAATAAAATAATCGAAATAAGGCGATTTCGCCAGTTTTCGTCCACAATTTCCAGATCGCGTCAAATGTAAAACCGAAGCGCATAATTTAAATAGTAGTACTATAGGTAAGTTGGTTTGTTATTTTTGGAATCGACCGTGCTTAAATTTTGAAGACAATTATCGATATGAATAAAATGAATTCCCATTTCACGTGGTCATTGCGTCACACCTGAACGGTTGCGACGATTTTGCTATTTAGTTATTGTCAGATCAGACAGGACTCGGGTCTGCTAGTATATATGTAAATAAATATCCTTTGACGAATTATACAAATCGAATTTTACTTTATTGTGTTATGGATGTTGTCAACTGTAATAATATATAGAAATATGTAGGTACATAAATAAATGTCAGAATAAATTTAATTAACACCCAGACCCAGAAATGGAGACATTAGATTTTAATGGTATATGTAGACTTCTGCCTCTTCGTGAATCGAACCGGAGCTCCGCGGTTGTTCGGTGACGTTAGTTTAAACTTGCACTCGGCGACCCCTTGGTCAACGAAACGGTCAAATCTAAGCATAGAAAAGAAAAAGATGTAGAGTTATATGAGAATAATTTCTCTCGACGACCATTAAGTAATTCTATTTTAAAATATTACTATTCCATTTTTTGTTGTATGCTTACAAGTGGTATTGATATTAAAGATGTGAAACCATTTTCAACCGACCTTAAAAAAAGAGGTGGTTCTCGATTCGTTCGATCGATCGAATATCGAAAGTAATAAAATATTTGTCACATAACACAAGTAGCTATATTATATATCCATCTGTAAGTCGAAATTTTCTGTACAAAAATTGTGACTTAAGGGTAAATTAAATATTAATTGACATCTCAGTATGACAGTCTCATACTGCCTAATCAACTTTTTTTTATCTTAACGCCCATATCCCCGAAGAGTTTGGCAGAGGTACAACCAAGGCACCCACGACTAGCCGAAGACACTAAGTCCCACAATGTGATAGGTGGCAAGCCAACCAGGCACATTTCCAATCCCGACCAACATTTTATTAAATTAGAAAATTGGAAAAATCCAATTTTCATTTTGTTGGCCGACCCGGGATTCGAACCCGGGACCTCATGCAGTCAAGTCCAACACCCGGACCGCTAGACCACAGAGGCGGTTTATTAATTAAAAATAAACTATTATTATTAATAAAGAAGGTAAACACTAATAATCTCCGGTATTACACAGGGTGTATGTGACAACATCCCGAAAAACCGGAAAAACATTGTCCTCTGAATTATCTCTTATATCTTATTAATAAATGGACAAAATAAATAGTAAACCATTTAAAGTATATATGTATATTATGCTTATGAGACAAAAAAAGGAATAAATATATTTGCGGAATATGAGTGTTACAAAGATGTTACAAAATGATGTAGGCGTTCCAACAAACTATTCTACCAACTTTTGGTGTGCAAATATTTTAATAGGTATTAAACAAATTAGTTATTTCAATTATTCACTTACTGTTTATACACTGTTTTTTTTGTATTGATTACATGGTTATTTATTAATACAAACAATTGTTAATACGTTAATTAATTTATCCCTATCTACCGTAAACTACCACCGTTTCCAAACCTAGCCAGACAGGACAAGAAACGGCAAAACAAACTCCCCGGCAACCAGGACTATAACCAATCTGCCTTCACCCAACACTGAGATTTGGCATTACACAAATGTAATACTTTTTTTAATATTATGAGGTACTTTTCTAATAAAATATATTTAAATATAAATAATTTTACTTAAAATTAGATAAATTAAATTTAATTACATATATATAAAAATAAAGCCGGATTTTCAACACCACAAAGTGTAACAAAGTATAGAGAAAGATAATAAAAATAACTACGTTTATAAAAACCGACTTCAAGACTAAAACTAAAAAACTAAAAGTAAATAATAATAAAGATGTAATATTAATTACATACTAATTATTATTTATATTTATTATTTACTGATAGGTTTGAAGTCGATGCTAAGTCGATTTAATACTTAGGTACTTTTAATATAATTTTTAGTTTAAGGCTTCGCACGTACGTAACTTCATCAGGTCTCTTGATGTCTCTCTTTCTCTTCTCTCTCTCTTTATCTTATTTACTTTAAGCGCTTTGCTATTTGCTAAATAATTCGATCTCTCAAAATGATTCCTACGTAATTTCCTCAACGTTATATCCTTTTTTTTTTCTGAGAATCTTTATCTATACTATGAAGAACTGTGTTAAGACTAGTATACTCGTAATTTATTAAACGACCTTAGACGATTACTTGCTGTAAATTTTTCCACACTCACTGTTATGACTGACGGATAACCTAGCGTGTAAAGAGGTGACTGATGTTTGCATAAACATGATGAACATTGGTTAACAAACATTCAAACGCAATTCATGAATTCAGTATTATGGACGTTGTAGTGGGTCATTACAAGACAGGTTTTGCTATCAGGTTTCCATTGTCTGACTGATAACCAAGCGTGTAAGGCGTTGACTGACATTTTTGCATACATTTTGTTAACCATCATTCAAACGTAATTCAGTGAATGTTGTAAACCAGCCGTGTAATGCCGTCTTAAATAAAATTAGTTGCAGCATATCCATGATGCTGCTCTCAGTCTTGTTGAGCTGATCAGTCACCTTTTTTAAATAGAAGCTTGTTACATGTTTGACGTGTCTGTTTTTGTATGTATGCATGTCTGTCTGTGGCATCATAACTTTAACGGATTTACCGATTTCGATGCGAATTTGGTTTTGGTTGAAAGCTTACTTGAATAGGTTTATTTTTTACTAGCCGCTACCTGCGGCTTCGCCCGCGTTTTCACAGAAACCCGGTGTGCGATCGGGATTAAAAATAGCCTATATGTTAATCCAGGTCACAATCTATCTGTCTTCCAAATTTCAGACAAATCCGTTCAGCCATTCGAGCGTGAAAGAGTAACAAACATCCATACATCCATACTTACAAACTTTCGCATTTATAATATTAATAGGATGCTAGATGTCAGTGAACAAGGACGCGGCTCTCCTGATTGTAAAAGACAACCTGGCCACCTGGACAACAAGGTCCGGAGACACGATAGAGGTTACAGGTGCTATGCTGAGGCCAGGATTGAAGGCCTATTGTGCAAGTCTACAGACTACTCTATCCTCCAGACAGGAACATGACAGACTAATTATGGTGGCAGGATTGGGTATGGCGATGGGTTCCTACCTGAACAAGTTGCTGTATCGCACTCGACCACCAGTGTTCTTGTTGGTAATGACCTTTATTTGAACTTTTTTTTTATTTTATGCTGGTCTCTTACGAGCTGCCTGGCAGATGATGGTCTATTTACTCAGCATCTAAGAAAAAAATGTTCATCACACAAATTCCTGCCCACGTCGGAAATCAAACCCAAGCCCCGTGCTCAGTCGGTGGAGTCGGGTGTGCACGCTAGCCTTACCAACGGCGGCCAAAATGGATACGGTTAGATAAAATGGCCAAGTTCAATAAACAATGCATGTGTTAATGGACCAGTGGTATGTACGAAGCGGACCTTTGGTATACGGACTTTCACTCGCCGCGAGCTCCAGCAATTTATATTCACTCGTTATCCACGCCATCCGATCACGGATTTGATCAGAAGCGAACAGTTTTACCCGCTACGTTGTTTGAATACAAGTTTAATGGTAATTCATTGAATAAAAGGAAAAGTGATGACTGAAGACATTTTCTACGTCCTTTTCTAAATGCATTACAGTAATTGATGGAAAGTATTTATTTGATGTGGACCATGCAAGCGTTTTTTATGATGAGTATCATAATATTAAATCTAAAATATTAGCTTGACAGAATGCGGTCCCTCGCTGATATATTTTTTATGATATTATCATAATATATCACGTATATTTTTATATATATTTCTGTACAATAATATTAAAAAACTATATTACTTCAAGAGATTGGTACAATAAGGAGCATTAATCCAATTAATCAAATTAATTAATTAATCAGATCCGGCCAAATTGATCGGGATTTTTTTTCCCGACTAGGCAGGTCTGCAAGAATTTTGATATTTGGCACTCGATACCCCATCAGGCACTTGGCGTGAAGATAAATAAGTGACATTATTGAAATGTAATATGTTGTGGGATAAGTAGGATTCCACGAGCTCTTTGTCGTATAATATACGGGAAATTCCTGCATTGCCCGTGTAGGTACGACAGCTTTGACTTTTTCTGCCGTTTGGCCATCGTTGCTTGATATTGTGTTGCTGTTTGGAAATTTGGATTGCCTCTACATTCACTTGAACAAGAGGCTAACGGCAAATTGGCAACATCTTTTTTATTTATAGATCACCTGCATTTCTTACGGAAAATCTATATGGTTGTTTGTTTTTTCTATAGCATAATACGAAATAACTATTAAATAAAAAAATTTAAAAACCTCCGACACAAGAACTTAATTTCCCTTCCGGATCTTCTCAGTGAGTTTCCGCATTCTGATCCGGTGGTAGTTTTTAGAATTATATAGACGCGTTACAAGAATCTTTGTATAGATCTACGTAATAAAAGCTATTTTGAATTTGAAGTATTTTTGTGTCCTATATATTTTGATATAGAATTAAGATTTACAACATTTTTTAAATTTAAGTTTGTATTCACGGTATCTCCATAACCTTAACCATCAGGAGAAGCTTGTTCGTTGACCTCTGACGTTAAAAAAATCTTGACCTAAAACACAGTCTAGACTGTCCAAATAAATTTGGAGAAGTTCTAAAATTTTAGGCCGGCTCGAATAGTCTTAGGTTGTAACGAAAAGCAAAGAAGTAGACCAAATGGTAGGAAATTCCAGCCGCAACCAACACCTAGGATTATAAAGAATATTTATAATAAGGGGGCGTCCATTGATTACACAGAAAGCATTTTTTTTCTTGAACTCTCTCCGACATGTCATGAGATTTGGCATAACCCTCTTTCCCGTTGCCAAATCCGACTCGTAACTTGCTTATTGTACATGCGTAGAATTCATTCATAAAATACTAAAATCAAAAATATTAAATAAACTCTCAAGAAAACCTACATAATATATATAATATTATAACGTAGCCGTATATATATTATGTGCCGTGTTATAACAAAATCCGGATTTTTGCTCAAAAGTTATAATAAAACAGATAGACAAACATACACACACAAACACACACACAGAGAGAGACACGTCAAATTATACAAACTATAACACTCCTTGTTTTCGTAGGAGGTAAAAAGAAAATAATAGTCTTTAAGATTACAACAGTAGTTGAGGTACAGTCAACAAAATCGTGTCAAATATTATAGTGAATTTAGTGATGAATTTAAAGTGTTTTCTTGTAATTTTATTTTTTTGTGGGAAATAAAATAATTGAGAAATAAATAATAAAATAAATTGGGAAATAATATATAGGTACTTGCTATTTATTGAGACCCTTTCCCTCAAAGTATGATTCGATGATATTTGGCGGTACTCTTTCCTCACACTTGAACGTCTCACATATTTAATGGACGCCCGATATAATTTGTAGCGTCCAATCGAAACTTGTTTTTTGGCCGAAACCTAAACCGAACTTTCGGTCTTGCTATCAGATTTGGCCGAAATTTCCCTGAAAAAGTTACAAACTTCTAATCATACATAAACCTAGTGTACATTAACCTTTATTTTTTTCATTGTCATACCTACAATATATAGATAACTAGTAGTGTTAAATTAAATAAACAAGAGTAGGCATGGAGGTAACATATTTGTTTTAATTTTCATTTAGTACTTCTTATTGTCGTTTTTGTTTGCGTCGTACGATAGGTACAATGCAAAATTTGGTAAAAACTTCAGTAGTTTTTGCACATAAAGTGATCAGACAAACCGACAAACATTTTAGTAACCTTTGTTTTGGTTTCTATATGCTGTTTACAATAAGTAGCAACATTTTTTTAAATATTCCAGTTATAGATTAAATTTTATTACTATTATGTTTAGATATTAAAAAACTACCAGTCTAAGTACCTGTTAAAGGCAAAATTCGAAGAAACCGAAACTAGATTTTATGGCCGAAACCGAAAATTGCGGTGCGTCACTACTACTAATTTGTGTCGATTTATATTAGAGATAAATAAAGATGTTTGCAAAGTCCATGTTAGTGGTTAAAACATTAATAACATAAGAGTTCAAACAAGTTTCATACGTAATTTAAGAAACAGACGTGCGAACATCTCATGCGCATTTACATATTTTATTATTGACCCAAAAATAACATGGCACATTAGTAATTTGAATGTAAACATATTAGAAGCCGGATGTATGCAACTTAGTCTCGGTGCGAAGGCCTTATAGTTTAACTTTATGTCATATAAAAAGTTTTATCTAAAAAGTAGTTGCCCGCGTCTTCGTTTTTATTTATGTATAGATAAAAATAACCTATTCTTCAAGGTGCAATCCATATTTGTACGAAAATTAATTCAAGAGTTATAATCCTAAAATAAAAAGAGTACAAAAATAGGTTGAGCTAAAAAAAAGTATCTTCACGCCCATATCCCCGAAAAGGTAGGCAGAGGCACAACCAGGGCACCCACGAATAGCCGAAGACACTAAGTCCCACAATGTGATAGGTGGCAATCCTTCCTATCTCCAACCGGGCACATTTCCAATCCCGAGCAACATTTTCTTTTTTTATTAGAAAATTGGAACAACCCAATTTTCTTCTTGTTGCCCGACCCGGGAATCGAACCCGGGACCTCATGCAGTCAAGTCCAACAACTGAAAAACAAAGAAAATTACCAGATTTTCGTGTTTCTTTTAATAAACAAGTGATATGGGACAAGTAAACATTTTTTAGAATTATAGTCTGTCTGTCTGTTAATTTAGTTTTTATTAATATGTTTATCAAATTTGATTTCCGAAGTTGGTTCTCAATTTTTTTTGCAAAAATTTACTAGATGATGGATTTTAATGAAAGTTGCTGTTATTGTAGCTTATCGAGCGACATATCTTTTTAAACAACTGCGCAAAATGGAGAGGCTTTTCGTAAATTTATTGTTCTTGTTTTTAATCAATTATCTATATAAACAAGTGTTCAAATTTGGAATGGTTGTAAGATTATACCACGGGTCAATAGTTACAGGATGCAATGATTTTCATATTTTTTCTATGAAAATACAAGGTGATCTAGACGTCAAGTCTCGAAGAGTAAATGCAGGCTAATAATGCTCTTGAGGTACGGGTTTTCTTTATCTCCACAAACCCTGTGAAAATGATTTTTTTATATGATAAAAATATGTTATGGCAATACGAAATTGTAATCATTAAACTGCAAAAAATTATGTCATCCGTGTAATGATTATTATTTTCAGGTATAGCTCAAAAAGCGCTAAATGACAAATTTTTTGTAAAATTTTTTTTTTTTTTTTGTTAATTATCAAAATCATTGTATGATTTTTGGACTAAACGCGTAACAAACATACAAAAATATACACCTGCACATAACAGTCTAATGAAGAATCCCCCCTCTTTTTTGATGTCGGATGAAAATATAAACAAGGCTATGCAAAACATGATTTGCAAGTCATGAGCACAGTAAAGTATCTTAATTATAGTTGTTTAGAACAAAGATTGAAAAAGCCATTAACATAAGTTATGATTAAATTTAAAATTATAATTTTACAGTGAGAACCGACAAACAAACGGACGGTCGCAAAAACTTTGGCCGCGTAGCCTTCTTACAATGGCTACTTACTTATAGTTGCATCCGTCACGCTTATGATGTAATATTTTTTTTTATGATATTGGAAGGCAAACAAGCAGACGGATTTCCTGATGGTACGAAATTCACACCGCCTAAAGACACCAAAGGTGGTAATGGTGCGTTGCCAACTTGAGGCCGGATGTTGGGCCTCGAGCAAAAGTAATTTTACCGGCTACCTTACCCTCCGAACCGGAACACGCCATGAAGTTATAGCGGCAGGAATAGGTAAGGCGGTGGTACCAATCCGGATGAGTCTCTGCGAAACTCTTCCACCTAGTCAGATGCCACGGTGTTAGTATTTAATAAATATGTAGATCCGTTTATTCCGTGTTGGTCCGGATCCACTGTGTAGAATAGACCATCTGTCTCCCTGCTAGGCAGCTCGTAAGAGCCGAGCATAGGTTTATTCGTTACCAAGAAGAATATGGGTGCTAAAGTACTGTGCATCAACTTTCCCAGGTAGGAATCCACCGACTTACTTATTCCTGTATAATGAGTGTCATGTTCCAGTCTCGAGGGTAGCACACTTTTGCTAACACTAACACGACAGCAACGCACCTAAAACATTTGTGGTGTTGAAAGAGTGAGGTTGTCACTTGTCTCATACCATCAGGAGAACCGAGTGCTTGTTCGTTTTTTAATATAAGAAGTTAAATAATGTGACCAAAGGCCCTTGATGTTCCTGGGTTATGTATTTCACCATGAGTTAGCTCCTACTACAGAGGTACATTACCCTCTGGAAACTAACTCCGAGTTAAATATTTAGCTCCTAGTTAGTTTCTTAATATGGGGTACATTACATCACCCTATACTTGACAATGGTGGTTATTCTGTCGCGGTCTCACTACTTCAATTTTAAATTATCGCTATCTTTCAACGAAAGTAATAGAAAGAGACAACTTTTAGTGCTGTCAGATTAGACTGCAGTTGCAAAAAACCGCGAGATAAGCAACATATTAGCCATTAAAAAACAGGAATAATCTGACACGGCTAACATGTTTCGTCTCTTTTGTTTTGGTTTAATAAAAGATAGCAAGATAAAAAAGATAGCAGGCATTTAAAATAAGTTTAGTTTGTGAACGGTAGAATCACCACCAATGTAACCCATTATTAAATTTACCCCCAGTAACGTACAAGAGGCCCCTACTACGTCATGTAACCCAGTTTTTACATTTCATTTACCACCAGTAAAGTGCAAGAGGTCCCTACTACGTCATTTAACCTTGCTTTTGCATTTCATTTACCCCCAGTAACGTGCAAGAGGCCCCTACTACGTCATGTAACCCTGCTTTTGCATTTCAATTACCCCCAGTAACGTACAAGAGGCCCTTACTACGTCATGTAACCCTGCTTTTGCATTTCATTTACCCCCAGTAACGTGTAAGAGGCCCCTACTACGTCACGTAACCCTGCATTTTTTCATTTAACTTTTTTTTGCATTTCATTTAACCTAAGCTTTACCCAAGAATGGTGCAAGCGTCCCGTAGTTTGGGACGCTAAAAAGTCGACGATTTCGTGTCTGCTAAAAAGTTGAATACGATGTTATATTTACCAAAATAAATTGGGAACCTTCGAAACAGAACTCAGTCATACACAGAGACGCCAATTATTTTTAATCAGTCATCATGACAGAATATTGTATTGAAAACGTCAATTTAATAACTGATTGAAAGACAACTGGCGTCTCTGAGTACGGCTTTGAGTGATCCGTAACTGAGTCATTGCTTTCAATTTTATATTACGGTCAGCCAATTACAGTTGACCACTTTAATATCCTGTTCAATATTAGATGAACTTGATAACGGAGTGCGATAAACGTGATAATGATTTTTGATTGATTAAAATAATTAAAACATAATTAAATAATTTAATACAAACCCAATACGTCATACATTTAATATACAAAATTATACTTTTACTGTCTTATTAATAAACGTGGCGTAAATGACTCTAAGGTTTAACCATGGATTGTAGTCCTTATTACAATCTAATACAGACTATAATATCAACTTAATCTTACACCTACCCTACACCACATTTATTAATAAGACGGCTTATGTATTTGTATTATTAAATAATACATCGACATGATCACTGTGACTTTTAAGTAAACAAAAGTTTTATTTTAAGTTAAACAATTATTAATGAAAAGTGATGAACGCCTGTAGAAGCGTCATATTTTTTCACACTTTATTGAAATGATCTTTTTGCTACAACAGCTGTCTTTAAAAAAGATTCCTCTAACTTGGTTTAGATTACTTTGTATTTGACAGCATAGCTATAAAAATATAAATATTTATTTGGCAGAAACTAAGTTATCCTATTAATATTATAAATGTGAAAGTTTGTAAGTATGGATGTATGGATGTTTGTTACTCTTTCACGCTCGAATGGCTGAACGGATTTGTCTGAAATTTGGAAGACAGATAGATTGTGACCTGGATTAACATATAGGCTATTTTTAATCCCGATTGCACATCGGGTTTCTGTGAAAACGCGGGCGAAGCCGCAGGTAGCAGCTAGTAACTAATAAAATTTTCTAGCCCCCACACTAAGCTGAGCTTCCACTCTAAGGGAAAAGTTACGTTTAAAATAAATTATCTTACAACTAGTTGATCTTTGCTATTATTTTTTAAGCAAATTTGTTATAAATGTCACGTGTACCATGAATTTTTACTATTTAGGTTATATACGTAATGTATTAATTAATTTTTAATCAGGTTTTCAGTGGTTTCGAATAACATGATACACAGCCCTTTTGACAACAATATTTTAGTTTGTATAACTTTTGCATACAGTGTGCCAATATTTGTACTGAAACTGAAAGACTACAGCTGTATCATCAGCATAGCAGAAAATGTTTGCATTTGTTTAGAGAACTTTAGCAATGTCATCACTACATAGTATAAAACAAAGTCGCTTCCTCTGTCCTTATGTCCCTTTGTATGCTTACATCTTTAAAACTACGCTACGGATTTTGATGTAGGTTTTTTTAATAGATAAAGTGATGGAAGAGGAGGCATTTATATTTCATAACCGTGCGAAGCCGAGGCGGGCCGCTAGTTTACGTATAAAGTATGTAAGTAGAGATGTCCCTAAGATGTTGTCCTGTGACATAACTTTTGGTATGTCACAGGACATCGGGTTTGCTAACATGATCACCTATTTTTATATACCAACTTTATTCTGTCAAATAGCTAGCAAGCCATTTTTAACCGAGTTTAAAAAAAACAAGGAGGTTATCAATTCGGCCGTATGTTTTTTATGTATGTACATCGATTTCTCCGTGCATTCTGAACCGATTTACGCAATTCTTTGTTCGTTTGATGCGAAATAGTTTCGAATTGGTCCCATAAAAATTTGAATCAGGTAGGCACTAGTTTTTATTTTAAAAAAAGTATCTTCACGCCCATATCCCCGAAGAGATAGGCAGAGGTACAACGAGGTACAACCAAGGCACCCACGACTAGCCGAAGACACTAAGTCCCACAATGTGATAGGTGGCAAGCCTATCGCCAACCGGGCACATTTCCAATCCCGACCAACATTTTTTTTATTAGAAAATTGGAAACTACTTTAATTAAAACCGACTTCAAAACTATTATTTACTATGTGCCATTTACCAATAGGTTGAAGTCGGTGCCAAGCCTTAAACTAATAACTATATTATAAGTAAGTATTAAATTGGCTTGGTACCGACTTAATATTAAATCTTTATTATTTTTTACTGTTTAGTTTCGAAGTCGGTTTTAATTAACGTAGTTATTTTTATAGTGCATTATCTTAAATGACATTTGCTTCCAACTTTTTTAACAGAGATGGGATAAAAACTTTATCAAATGCTTTTACTAGGTCTAAGAAATCACCGATACATTTTGATGTTAAAAGATAAAAAATAAAATAAAAAGATAAAATGAGAAAAAATTATGCATCGTGGGTAGATTAAATGTGTCTAAATCTAAATTGACAATCAGTGATCAGATAATTTATAATGCTTTTTAAGAGATTTTACTTTTTAGCGTCTACTCGTCCAATAACTAATAATAATTTATTGCCTCTGTGGTCAAGCGGTCCAGGTGTCAGACTTGACTTCAAGAGGTCCCGGGTTCGATTCCCGGGTCGGGCAACAAAAAAAGAGGTTTTTCCAATTTTCTAATAAAAAACATGTTGCTCGGGATTGGATATGTGCCCGATTGGCGATAGGCTTGCTACCTATCACATTGTGGGACTTAGTGTCTTCGGCTAGTCGTGGGTGCTCTAGTTGTGCCTCTGCCTAAGATATATTTTTTTTTTAAATAAATATTAAGCATAACTCAAAATCCACTAGTCGGATCATGATAAATTAATATGGGACCACTACGGAATCTAGACCTATCTTTCTAACAATAAGGTCAAAATTGGTTGGCGAGAAATCGCAAAACAAACTTAAAATGAAAACATACAGTCGAATTGAGGACCTCCTCCTTTTTGTGAGTCGGTTAAAATAGCCGATGTCACTCTCCGGTCTTCTAAATATTCCTACCCTTAAACAAAAATAAATCAAAACAACGCTCCGTTGTAACATGAAAAAGGAGGAAAAAAACACACTTTCGCATTTAGTGTAGATAAACATGGTAATACCTTGTAAAAACTGTAATGGCCATGAGATTCTTAATACAATGGATTATGCGGGTATTATGCGGGAATGTATGTTACAGACGGATATAGTATACCTAATTAGGGTTTCAACAAAACTTAACAGATGAAACTTTAGCTGTCATATCGAGAATCGACCAGATTGGTAATAGTGATTGAGAACTATCATAATAAAGAGTGCTGCGGTTCGTATGTGCATGGTAAAGTATGTCGCTCTAGGGTTAGCAATTTACCGTTTTTGCTGACAAGAATTATAAGTATGATTTGTATGAAACAGTAAATGTTAAAAAGAACTATAATTTAAAATAGACTAAAAAGAATAAGAAAAACCCAATAGATTATAATGTTAAAAGCACATTTGAATAATTTTACAATCAAAACTCACGAAAACAACTAATTTTTTTTTGAGTATACCTCATAATTAATTATACACCGTTCCTTGGGAAAAAATGCCTAAGCTAAAAACTAAATAGAAGAAAGTAACGCAAAAAAATAAATCATTATGTTCAAACAAAACCAAACCCAAAAAATAATCGGAAAAGCTTGGGTTCAATAAAGTTAGGTGTTACAACTTACATTTAACACAAAACCATGAAATAAAAATTCCAAAACTGTTTTTAAGTATGTTTATCTCAAATGACTTATATGATACGGTATCGATAAATGAATTTGAATATTCGCAATCTCGTTCTTTATTATGCATTTTTAAGATATTACAATTTATAATATACTAGCTGTGATATTTATTTATGTGATTATTGTGTTATTTAAATATACTAAATCGTGTGAGGTGCTGTTATACATATTCAAATTAAGCAGACTGTAAAAACTTGTATAAATAATTAATTGACAATAATAAATAATTATAGATAAATTGATAATAAATAATAATTAATTAATGAAAAAATCAGTTTAAATATAACCAAAGTCTTGCAATCAACCGGAAATCAAAATAAATTTAAAGATTAGCCCAGCTCACATTACAAATGGCTATTTTTATTGGTAACATAATATCATTACTAATGCGACATTTTCTAAAAATAAACTAGAATGCCCAGATGTTAAACATCTTAATTATACAGATATGACTTTTACAACTTTATAATTTGTATGGAGTGATTAATTTAATACTTGCTATTCATCCATTATTCATTTAAACGAGAATGTTTATTGTCAAAACACAATTTGGCAACCCTGTCGGCCGCATCCTGTTTAGTGGTGACGACATATCGCATGAGGCGACGTTGCCCGAATACCCCTCCTCTATTGGTCGTTGTTATCTCCGACCGATAAAATTTCTCCAGTAGTAAACTTGAAACGGAACTAATTTTATTCACATGTTATCGAGATCCGAAGTACAGTTTTATTACATGTTACATTAAAGTCTGAATATCTATAAACTTGTCCATGAAGTGGATATGTATACAAAGTTTGAAAGTAGCTAACAAAATGCAGGTTTTGTATGATACGAGATTTAACATGGTAAGTAAAAACAATAATTCGGTAAAGAATGAGAAAAAAGTTAAAAAGACGAACCAACAATCATTTGTGTAGAACGTGTGCAAGAAATTCGTATTTAGTATACGTCCTATTACCTATGTGTATTTAGGTCTGCGAGATACATTTGGATTTCTCTTACAGAATCCCGATTCGCCCAATTCAAATCCACCTTAATTCCATATTGGAAAAATACTACAGGTCCATAAATTTATTTGTACTAGTGGTCGCCCATTGGTCGAAATTCGACCATAATAAATTTTAATATCTTGTTGATAAGAACGCCATCTTTATTCCTCAAGACCAACTACTTTTGTTTCCAAACTGTATGGTGCGCCATCTGTGATCTGTTATCGTTATTATTAATATATTTGTTTGTGTGTGTCAAATGCATGGTAGTGTGGGTAATGTTTTATTTATTGATTTAATGTACTTTATAAGCGTTATTTTTATTGAAAAGTGTTAGCGTTCTGCACTTCTCCTACACATAAGCTATAAGTGGGCCAAATTATATGCCCCTGCGTCCGCGCAACTTTCGTAAAAAGGAATCAAAATTTGGCATCACGTATTAATAAGGTTTGTTGCGTTCGATATTTTTTTGAAAAGAAAATCCATAACAAAATTCCAAATGTATGTGTGAGAATTGCTGTACGTCTGTATAATGAAAGAGCATAATACCATTCCTAAATCATTAAAGGACCTGCAGCCTTAAACACCTACATGGTACGTCGAATATTTTTTTTATAAATTACACCAAGTTACGATCGTCAAATTATATATATTGTATTTTTTTTTTAAATTTGCAATAATTTTAGAAATCACGTCGTTGCTTTACCATTGTGTAACTTTCATGCCAGACACCTTTAAACTTTCATAACTTGAAAATGTGCTTCTGTTTTGAAAGTTCCTTCTGCAATTAAATACTTGCGATAGTTCGAACCCATTGAATCTATTTTATTACACCCTTTTCTTTGACTCTTGCCAAGATGGTCTCAATTTTACAGTGGCCCCCATATGACGTATCAAAATCGATCGATATCGAAATACGCTAAAAAACTTACGATTTTTCATAAGGTAAGGTCAAGTATCCAATCAGACCAAGAATTACTTTCTTTTTAAGACAAAATCAAGGTTTTTGATGAAAATTCAAGTGTCTGTCTTTAATAATAAAACGTCTTATAATAACACATGTCCTAATCATCTTTAAAATTAAAAACAATTATTCATAGTATTTTCCAAGTTTCTGAGACCTTGTTTTTTTGTGGTTTGAAATTCGTTTAGATTTGTTATTAGTTGAGTGGAGAAAGAAAATATTTTACCTGCTTTAAAAGAATTATCTAAAACATTCTGATTTTTTATTGAAAACGAGATTGAAGGGCAAGTATGTCACATGGTTATAAGTAACAACGCCTGTGGTCATTTGTATTACTAGAAACATCACTGATACAATATATAAACCTTTTCTGACAGTGTAGGTACAATCTCTTTTTGACGGGTATGTCACATGTGTATTCTTTTAATCCCTATGGAAAACGTTGGGGTGTTATAAGATTGACGTCTCTCTGTGTGTGCTTTCTTTGGCATCATAACTTTTGGACGGACAGACAGATTTCAATGCGGGTTGTTTTGTTTGAAAGCTGACTAACGGCCAGTATTAATAATCAATCCTAATCCAAAACTTGCTGTCCAAGATTGATATTTTGATCCATTTTTATGTTATCGTTAATAACATATCTGTGGACAGGATAAATATGGCAATTAGGTATAGGATAGGCCGGCGGATACGCAGCTATCTAGATTGCCTGAAATCCATCTTTAGAGATACATTGATCGTTAATCGAGATGATTTTTAGCTTAGATATTAAATGTAAGTTTTGTCAGAAGTTTTTTTGTTTTTTATTTTAGTGTTCTGATTAATCGCTGTGGGTTTTTGACTAATTTCACAAAGATGTTCAATTTGCTGACTTTTTGATTTTAATTGTTTAAATCCTAGATAGTCTACCTCTTCTAATAGACCTGGCTCACGACAAATGTAAAAAAATACTGTTCCAATCACGAACTCCCATAGAAATGTGAGGGAAATCAGTATTCGCCAGTCAATAAAAACATTAATGCAAAGAACTCAATCTAAAATATGTAATTTAACATTCGTTAGCAATTGAAGTGACCGCATTCATAAGCTAAATTAAATCTTTGTTAGTTAATTTAATTATTATAATATGCATTAGTTTTTGTTGTAGAGCTAGTTTTGTCTATTTAACTTTGAAGGGTTGTTAACGTAACTAGCACATTGCTAATAAATAAAAAAGAAAGAAAGTTAGTGAAATAAAAGAGTACTTAAAGTTGATTAAGATCGCCTCTGTGGTCTAGCGGTTCAGTTGTTGGACTTGACTGCAAGAGGTCCCGGGTTCGAGTCGGACAACAAAAAGAAAATTGGGTTTTTCCAGTTGTCTAATAAAAAAAAATGTTGCTCGGGATAGGATATGTGCCCGGTTGGTGATAGGCTTGCCACCTATCACATTGTGGGACTCAGTATCTTCGGCTAGTCGTGGGTGCCCTGGTTGTGCCTCTGCCTACCTCTTCGAGGATATGGGCGTTAAGATAAAAAAAAGTTGATTAGGCAGTATGAGACTGTCATACTGATTATTAATATTTAATTTACCCTTAAGTCACAATTTTTGTACAGAAAATTTCGACTTACAGATGGATTAAAAGATAATTGAAGTCTGTGTGCGGTCATTTGTCAATAACGTATGTTAATATAGCTACTTGTGTTATGTGACAAATATTTTATTACTTTCGATATTCGATCGATCGATCGAATCGAGAACCACCTCTTTTTTTTAAGGTCGGTTGAAAATGGTTTCACATCTTTAATATCAATACCACTTGTAAGCATACAACACAAAATGGAATAGTAATATTTTAAAATAGAATTACTTAATGGTCGCTAGTATACCGTTTGTGCCCTTTCAATAAAATCAAATAAACAACGTATCTACTACAAATTAAAAGTACTTAAGTTATTAATGTTTAAAGAAAGTTAATTACTTTTTAATCTGCCAAATCGAATAAGGATGCCGAAGTCCACATAAGTTGGCCGAAGTAATTAAATGAATTTTAATATTTTTTGCGAAAAATAACCTTATCATAGTAGTACTAAGTAAATTATGCGCTTCGGCTATATTCGTCAAGCCTCGGAAATCCGAACGTATTTTAAAGATATCTATATATACATATCTTCACGCCACGTCCCTTACGGGGTAGGCAGAGAGTATCGAGTGCCAGACCTCACGATCCTGACAAACCTGTCTTGCTTCCTTCACATTCATATCCCTTTTCATACAAACACGCCGATTTCAGAGACTCTTGACACTACCCTCGGATAATATCCGATGGATCTGATCGTGAAATGTCAGCCTTGGTCTCCCCGAGTACCTACATCCATCCACATTCGCATTGTATATCTGCTTTGTCAATCTTTCATCTGTCATTCTTTCCACATGACCGAACCAGCGGAGCATTTCATCACCAACACTTTCTTCCAATCCCACTCTTTCTCGGATCTCACTGTTACGAATGCGGTCAGCGAGCGTTACACCACAGATTTTCCGTAGTGCTCTCATTTCGACCGCATTTATCCTACTTTCATGCTCTTTCTGACATACCCAACTCTCGCTTCCATACAATAACGTTGAAATAAGCACAGAATTATGCATAGCGAGTCCAGCTTTTTGACTCAAAACCTCGCTTTGGAATAGCTCACTCAACGCTCCATTCACACTATTCCCTGCACTCACTCTCCTCTCTACATCCGCGGTGTACCTTCC